>JAOUZG010025633.1:7703408-7720786 GCA_026289955.1 Argiope argentata
AAGAATAAAAGAGACAAGAATTCTGAATGGTTATTAAACGTATCTCGAACAATAATTACGAACATAAGAATTCTGATAGAACGCTAAAGTTATTGATAAAAGTCACTATTAAGCTACATTTTTTTTTATTTTTCATTCTCTATTGCTATCGATATGAATGTAAATAATAAAAAAAAACTTGCGAAATAGTGAAAATGAATTTCTGTTCTTAACTTAAATCATTAGGAGCCCAACATTTCAAACATTAATTAGATAACTGCAAATTTTCTTTTTCAATTATCTCAGTACATAGTATAAAGATTACTTGTTTCGCCATTGAAACTATAGATATAGAAACGTGATTCGTCGTAGTTGACAAGAAGGCAAGATGGAAGCTTTAAATTAATTACTATTCAGCTAAAAATAGCTATAAAAATTCTGAGGAAGATTACAAATTAGTTACTATACAATATCTCAACAACAGTAGTATTATTAATGTCATTTATGGAAGCAAGATAATTGTATGAAATGTCTAGCAACAATAATAATATTAAATTAAAGCAATTAATGTGATTTGTGAAAGCAAAATAAAAATAACAGATAATTTGCTAATTCGTGTCAGTGAAAAGTAATGGTGATTGAAACAAGTTAAATAAAATAGATTTCTGGTATTAAATGATATTAATAATTGGAAGACCATATTCTGCTGTTGATGTATGCAAAAAATCAAAATATTTGACTTAGACCATAGGGTTTACTATGGTAATCGGTCTATGAAAATTCAAAGATCGAACCAAAATTTCGATAAAAAATATTTTTACTAGAATTGAGGCCTTAAATAAATATAAAGTTTTCCCCTAGTGTTATATAAAAAAACTTTCTTTCAGATAATTTAGTAGGAAGATAATATTTCTGTCATCTAGAGTATTTAATTTTTTAAAGATAAGTTATTACAGCAATTAGTAGTGATAAAATAATTTCTTATTCTTTATTTTGCCCTATAAAGCTTTAGGCCCTATTTTTATTTAAATGATCATACTTTCTACATTAAGTTATAGCAAAGATAATTGTTGAATTGCATTTGAAATCAGCTTTAATGTTCGTGTCCATACCTAGATACTTAAGGAATAGCCTAGAAAATCTTCATCTTCTTGAAATCCTAATTCAAATTGTATATCGAATTTTCCCATTATTCGGACTTTATCTGAAATTATTAAAATTTTATTTTCAATTCACATTTTAATTTTTCTGCTTTATAAAAATAGTTGCATATATAATATTATGAAATTTTATTCTAAGGAAATCTAGAATTTTTTTAAATAGTATAAATAAAAGGTTATCAAATTCACAAAAAATGAAAAAAAAAGATTTTTTTTTCCACTTACTATTTTTGCATCAAACTTTCACTTAAATTTAAGTAATTCAATAAACAATTTAAATAAAAATTAATAAAAGGAAAAAAAAATAAATTTGAAAATTTTTGTTACTGTTCTAATAGATATTGAGAATGTGAATAGATATAATTTTTTACATGGCAAATTTTGTCGAGTTATTAAAAGGATTTACTTCGTAAACAGTAAATGCGATGGTAAGGTTTCCCAGCAACGTTAATAGATTACACTTTCATTTATTCCAATTATTTTTTATTGTTAACTTTTAATCCATGCTTTATAGCTATCATTGTAAAACTTGCTATTAAGTCTTTCTAGTATAAACATGGAATAAAAGCTTTCAAAAATTTTTTTATTCTAAATAATAGGTAATTGATTTTTTAGAAAAAAATCGTTCTATGTTTTGTTCAGTGCAGTTTCAATATAAAGCCACTGTGTAGCTAAGTGTTAGGTTAGATCATGACATTTTTTTTAATGAACAATTTTTTTAAACGAAAATTGAAGTTGAGTTTTGATTTATATTATTTTGCATTATTTTTTAAACTGTCGATAAATTTTTTTGACGATATTCTAGCTAAACTATAGCTAATGAAATCTAACAAAAATGTTAATCTTGGATAGGAAAGAAATACACGTAAAAGAGTTTTCGGAAAGAAAGTCTCTATCTATCCTCTGTTTATTCCTTTTGTTTTAAAGACTTGTATTTATTAAGGAAATAAAATTGAAATAATAGGCGAATAAAAATTTAATTACTGCAATGAGAAGAAAAGGAATTAAATGAATAATGAATTGACTCATTTTTATGCTTTGAATCAAATGGGTATTGTCAAAAAGAGATACTTTAAAATTTGGAAATGTTAATATAACGAAGATGTAACGGGGAAAAAAATAAACATGAAAACTGAGATTTTGTAAAATGGAATAAAGAAATTAAAGACATAGTATAATGTTTATGAATGCTTAAATATTTTTTAAATTTATTTGAAAAACTATTTCGTCTTTTCTTCGTTCTGTTACAATCTGAAATATCATCAAGCACAGATATGCATAGTTATGGATATGGATGGTTATGGAAAGTTCTTGCTCTTTTTGGAATCAAAGGAAACCACAAATCTAAAAAGACAAAATGTTTTCTTAAGCAAATAGGTCTGACATCACCGATTTTCTTTTTGTTTGTAGCTTCTGCATTTTATTCTATTCCAATGCTATTTCACGCTGTTTTCGTTAACCATTTAGAGTTCAGAACACTTATTCCTCTTCTGGTCACATGTTCTTTATCATATGTACTCTGGTATGTCACGTTCAAACGTTGTACCGTTCTCAAACACGTCTCGAAGAAACTCAACGATTTCATAATTAGAAACCAATGCAAAACATTCAACAGATCAAAACTTTTCAATTCAGTTATGACCACAGAGCTTCTTTTGCAGCTCGTATATGCTTTCTCTTTGGTTTACTGCTTTAACTTTGAAAAAAAGGAAATAGATACTATTTGGACATTTGGTTACAAGATGGAATACAATTTCGGAGGAAATATTGCAAGATTTCTACAATGTTCTGTTTATACGTTTCAAGTTCTGACTTTTCCAGGATTTGTAAGCTTATTAATGAGTGGTATGTATTTGCATTGCAGAGATTCGCTAATCTCCTATCGAAAAAGATTGAAAATGCTCCCAAAACATGTACAGCTTTCATACATTATGGAATACTCAAATTTGATTGAAATTGTCAGAGAATTTGAAGATGCTCTTTCAGCTCCAGCCTTCGTGTTGGTTAGTTCACAGTTTCTGCTGATGTTCAATAATGTTGCCAGTTTTCTTCTTCTTAATGATGTAGCATTGCATTTGCCATTTCTTTTGGAAAATGGAGTTTACTTAATTTTCTCAGCTTACGCCGTTTTTGCAATGTCCTTCATAGCTTCTGAAATATGTATCCAGGCTCAAAAGTTGTCAAAGTATTTTGAAAATTTATACGACGAGGAAATTGCTTGTCCCAAACCACTTTTGAGAAAATTGTTGATCATCAAAGCCATGGCAGGTAAAGAAATTCCTGTTATGTCAGCTGGTTCCGTGGTATATTTCACGAGGAGTTTCATTTTATCTGTGTTTGGAGGATTTTTTACGTATACTTTGTTGTTTATCAATATAAAAAATTGATATTTGCATCAAAGTTTGAACTTTGGATGTCTCTAAATTTTGAAATTTGCTATGAAAAATAGATAATAAATGTGAAAATTTTTGTTTCATGATTCAATTTTTCTACCAGAAGCGAAATGAAATATGACAGACTTCAGACAATATGCTTATTTACGATTCTAAACGTTACATTTCTTTTAATATTAAAATTTAACAAATTAAAAAATTAAGAAAAAAGATGGATATCAACCAATAAGTAAATATTTTATCTCAATAATAGGAATATTTCTTTTTTCTATATCAATGGAATAATTTTGTGTATGGATATTATTATTTATAAAAAATAATAGCCATCAGCTTTAATGTAAACACACTATCGAAAAGATTTGATTTAAATTCTGTAATTAGTTTTATGACATTATTTCTGTTTATCGCAATGCTAATTTCTTGAATCCATTAATTTGATAATTAACATTTCTTCATTTTTTATATTATAAGATTAATATCTATTATCTTTACAACGAATTTAAAGAAAATGTTTAAAGTGTTATTTTATGTTAGAAAATGCTAAAAAATTGTTATTTTTAAAACCTAACCTGTGGAAAACGAATACAGGAGATAAAGTCCAATTTGTCCCTTCATGAATTAGAATTTTTTAAAAAAATTCTTACAATGAAAATTATTTTTTAATGCAGATATAATATTTGTGATTAACTTATGGTAGCTAATTATTTTCAACTTTATAAGTAGCAAAGCCAGATAAGAAAACCTTATTATATTTTAAAACTTCGATAGTGCCACGTTTTTATTTCGACGAGACATTTGATGGCAAAAATCGATTTGCCATCCCAGGAATACTTCCCTATTTGAGAACCCGAAATTCGTCCTTTACATAATATTAATGCCTGATCAGGATTCCCGTAAACCGCCTTTCAGGATTCCCAGCACTAAATTATGAATAAAAAGGAATTTTTGAAGCAGTGCAGGAAAAATAATTTGTTATATATCATTAAAGTTGTTTTTTTTACCTTGTAATACTGTTAGATTGGCTACAATTATGCGCCAATCTTGAATGCGTATACTGTTATAAACACTCTAGAGGCTTTAATGATCTTTTTTAAACCCTTTGTTATTATTTTCATTAAACATGGATAATTATCAGTTATTTTACCATCAGTACGAAGTAAATTGCCTTGACACATTTCAGAAAAATCTCACTTTTTGGAATATATTCAATTTTTCCGTTATTACAACAATTCAATCATTGGTTCCCGTAATATATTACTGTACCGCTCTATCATTTATGCCTCCTTTTTCCATGTTATTGCATATTTAACATGGAGAAAAATAATTTATAGGGAGAAAAATAATTAACCTGGAATTAAAATAATTTACTCTAAAGGGAATTATTGCATTAAAAAGTCAAGAATTTAAATATGTGAAGAACTATTCAAAACTCAATCGTCACAAAGCATGTATTGTGCAATAAAAATATCTCAAAGCTAGCTACGCCTCACCTTCTTTCAATAATTCGGTAAAATCTAATTCTAGATTTCTGAATAGATGTTCACCAGAATTCGGTGAGGTGAGGAATCGAACTTCCATAAAATTTCTTTTACCTCGAAAAAAAAAATCCCCCAACTTGGTGATTTCAATCTTCTAAAGCAATTATTTGGCGCCAAGTTTAATCGCCAAAATAACCGTAAAAATTTTCCAAAGATTTATTGTGAAGTTATTGGGAAGAATCAAGTAGAGAGCAGAAATATGGTCTTTAAATATTTAATTTTTCTTAAGTAAAGTAAAAATAATGAAAATTAAGAGAAAGTAGAGTTACGTTATCAAGCCAGCTCTTTCTAAAATTTTTGAATTTATTACATAGACAAAAGACATAAACATATATAAACAATTAATAAGTATAATAAATAACATTTTCGATGCATTAACAAAGTTTTTAATACCATGGAAAAGGAATACATTCTAACTTCTTGGTATCTAAACATCGGCTGAAATAAATTTAATCCTTTTCTGCCACAGTTAATGAAAGCTATGTGGATTCTCAGATACAGTGGGTATATTCATATGTATTTGGTGCTCGTACGTACATTAAAGAGGCTTGAAAAAGTTAATGTTAATTAGAAATATATTATTAAGATTAGGAATATATTATTAAGAATATATTATTAAAAGCCAATCATATTCCGGTGTGTTTATCAATAAGTAAAAAACACAATTTTTGAATGCAATTATAATTTTTTTGTACAGACGGAGGTCGGAGGCAAAGATTCGGTTTGAGAGTGGTAATTTTAATGAAAAGATTAATGCTTACTATTTTAATACTTAATTTAATATTAAAAATATTGTTAAGTATAACATAAATGAGGATAATTATTAATTATAAATGCTCAAATCATTAAAAAAATTGACCGCTTTGAATTTAAAATATAAAGAAATATATTACACTTCTTTTTTTTCATGATCATACTCATTTTATGAATCCTTATCTTCAATATTTTCAAGAAGATCTTCGTCACTTATCTTTCATTTGCTTAAATAAGTTCTTCATCACACACAATAATTTTTTCAGAGAGCATGTCAAGAGTATTTTGATAAATTTCTTCACCCAACAAAATTGCTTCCCCAAAAATTGGTGCTGAAGTTTCCAATAAATAAGATTATTTTCAGGTAATAATCCTCAATGCATCTTTTAATATCAATTTTGACACTTTATTACTGCATAGTGATTCTAACGGTGTTTCTTTTATCTTCAGTCACATATACATTTACAGTATCCGTATTCACAGACATTTAAACTTTAAAATATATCTATATTATTTTTAATTATTTAAAGGGTGATATAGGGAGCATCAAAATCTTCACTTTCTCTGTATTTGTTCAAATTTAAATGATTATTAAAATTTGAAGCATCTGCCTACGCATTCAACAAATTAACACCTGCTCTCGACTATTTCTTTTGATTATTGCTGTTGGAAACATTTGCTAACATATTTAACAAATATCAGCTGTTCTCTTCAATTTTTGATATAAATAAGCGTCTTTGAATTTGATGTTAGGTTTTTAATTATTTTCCTTTAAATATTAAATTATAATTTAAGTATAAAAAGAATAAGTATTTATCCTTGGCATAAAGATAAGTAGCAGATTAATTAAAACTATCTATAAATAGTTAATTAAATTTAATTAATTTTATTAAAAAATGCATTGTGTTTATAGCTTTTTCTTTTAAAATGTTAATTTTTTTATTATGTATTTCGATAATAAGTATTTATTGTGGATGAAAAATTAAAAATATATTAATTAAAATTGTGTGTAAATTTTTAATACTGAATAAGAATTATTAAATAAAAAAAATCCATCCAGATTCGAACCCTGACTTTCCTCAAACGTGACAGTTGCCTAGACAACCACACCATTGCGACCATCCGGACAGGAGTCAAGTTATCGGTATATAAATTTTGCCAAAAGTTTGAGAACAAGTTTCTCAAGATTCACTGGCCATTGCATTTAAATACTTTTATGAATGAACATTCTAAATGTATACTGTCATTATACTAAATCTCATTCCACACTGAGATTTCAATCCAGCATTTTCTCCTTATTAGTATTCTCAGATTTTGGACACATAAATAGTTTCTTTAATATTTAGAATTTGGAACCTGGCAGCGATTTTAAATAGACAGGCATTCTAAGAGACAGGGATTTTCAAACTGATCCACTACTGGAACAAAAACCACAATATGAATAATATTATGAAAAAAAAACAATAAATGTTTAATATTTTTCCATTTTATATTGTCATTCATTGTATTTTTGTATTCAAAATTATTGTCATTATTTGCTCATATTCTAGCTTCATAAAGCAAATCAAGCGCGCTATGCCTATTTAATTTTAGAATCCAGCCCCCATTTTCATAATTTTTATCGTTGGTTATGAAATTTTTCAGGACGAACGAAACATGACGTCACATCAAAATAATGTTTAGTTTGAAGTTAGGCAGCATGGGCAGTCACTTTGTCAAATGTTTGTGTTTTATTGTGAAATGAGACTTTAAAACGATTGTTTCTCATTTATAAGTGTATGAAATTTCATATATCTTGCAAAAAAATGTAACAAATAATTTTATTGGATATTTTCTACAAACTTTAAATAATGATAGTTAATCTTGGAAAATGTTTTTGATACAAATGAAACTTGCCATGGACAAGCGATTTTAAGCCGAATGGAAGTCTTTTGTTTTTTGAAGTAGACCAACTAAGACCAAGAGTACGACTTAGCTACACACTTATCACATTCGCTTGCACAGCCCCTTTTTACGGGAGGGGGCACATTCACATTCCTCACAGATAGAACACAGAACAACCATGTCCTAACCGAGACTCTAACCCGGGTCTCCCAGATCACGGGGAAGACAAAATACCTTTGTGCCAGAAAGCAGGCTGGAAAATGTAAAAATATTTGATTCCCAGAACCGATAAAGACAGAGCTATTCGCTTGAAAAAACCCCTGTTTAAATATCAGTACTAGCGTTTTCTTTTCTTTTTTTTTTATAAAAATACCATTGTAGGTTCAATATATCTTTTCATGATGGTTATTTAGCTGTTGATGGTTGTTTTCTGCGCGCATAGAACGGACGAAGGTATAAAGAAAGTAGATTTATTGAATCCTTTTTCTGACAGTAACAATAAAAGGAGAACCAGAAGCTTCTTTTTTTCTCTTTTCCAAGGATATCTATTTAGTCGGTTATTTCTAAACATCTTCTGGCTTTGACAATATGTGATGTAAAGAAAGGGAGAAAAAAAGGACTCGCTTTGTTAGCACTTTTTATTATCTTGCGTCGTCTCTTCTGAAGAGGACTTAAAAGAAATCTTAAAAAAATAATAAATAAAAAAAAACTTTTCATAAATTTATGAATTGTATAAATGGCATCAAATGAACATATATATGAAAATTTTTCAAAATTTCGCATTAATTTACAACGCCTATTCTTTTTTTTTTGTGTATTGCATATCAATCTCATCGCAAAACAATAAAATTGAGATAAAATATAATTCATCATATATTTGTGGGTAAGACTTATAAACAACCTTTTACTAAAGTAAGTAAAACTGTTTTTCAAATTAAAGGTATTTGACCAGGATATTTTGATGTATTATTCAGATCTTTTTATAAAAAGTGGACTCTGGCAGCATGCAATTGTTATACATTTATGTACATTTTTACATGTATTTAGTGCAATAGGGAATTGTATTATATGCAGAACGTGTAATGTATTGACCTGGTTATTTTGATGTGTTATTCAGATCTTTTAGCAGCAAGTAGCTTTGGCAATATGTAATTGTTATATTTAGTTTAATAGGGAATTGTATTATATGCAAAATGTGTAATGTATTGACCTGGTTATTTTGATGTATTATTCAAATCTTTTTGTAACAAGTGGACTCTGGCAACATGTAATTGCTATATTTAGTGTAAGAGGAATAGTATAATATGCAGAACGTGTAATGTATTGACCTGGTTATTTCGATGTATTATTCAGATCTTTTTGTAACAAGTAGACTTTGGCAATATGTAATTGTTATATTTAGTGGGATAAAGAATTGTATTTTATGCAGAATGTGAAATGTCGGACGAATTCAAATAGTTATCTACTATATGACTTCGCATATTGATTGCGGAAATTTATATATTAATTTCTCTTACAACTGTATTTTTTTTCTGTAATAAAGCACTATTTTAGAAAAAATAAAATTAAAGCACTATTTTAGAGTACATTTTGTAGGAAAAAATTATAATGAAATTTTCTTCCCTAGATTAATGTATCGATTTCACCAAATTTTATTGGCTTCGAAAGATCGACTTAGAAATATGACATCAATAGCAATCTTTTAAAATTAAGAAAAAACCTTTTAGATGACATTTTTGATGGGGAAATGTCTCAAGAGAGTTCGTCAGTCTCAAAAATTGTTCCATTAAAGAAAAATCATGATCCCATGATCTCTGTGTATTGCATTAATGGTCGACTTCCTTACAATTTCAATTTCTATGTCAATCGAAAACGTTGAATTTCACTGTGCATTCTTTACGGAAAATTTCATTATTAATGAAAACACACACTCACAACAAAAGATCTCAGATTAAACACTGTTTTAATATTGATAGTGATTTTGAATTTTGGAAATTACGATAAATCTTTATGAAACCTTTCTTATATTCTAATTAATAGTTTACTAAAAGTGTTAAGACAACTTGTTTTCATAAAGCTAGAGTAAAATCTTAAAAATTTTCATTAAAGGAAAGGAAAAATGTTGCAAACGTTGATTTATTTTAGAAATAAGAGGACTTTAAGAAAAAAATATTGGTTACAACATTGTCCATCTTAATTATTTTGAAAACATGGGCATTAATTTTAGTTTTAATAGTCCTAATTTTCAGTCACAACGTTAAATATAATAATTTTTACAAGATGTGTTTAAAGTTTAACCTCTGGGGTTTTAAAATTGAGAAATTGAGTATCACATATTATTATTTGAAACGTAAAGCCATTATAGTTTTGATGGTGGTTTTCATAATTTTTTTTAAAAAATTGGTACTCTAATTATCTGGATTATTTTGATGGGTAAATATAGAGTTCCATAAACAAAATTTTTCTGAGTTAAAAAAACAACCCAACGATATTTTGAAGAAGTATTATTTTAATATTTTTTGGCATATTTTCATTTATCTACAAAAATTAGAGATATAAAATATGAACGGCATAGTTTTGCGGTAATTAAGTAATATAATTTTTTTTATCTCAAAAATAATCTTTCTTATTTAATCTTCATTATTTAATCATTCGGACAAGAATGGTATATAGTTAATCCTTTTTTTTTTGAAAATCCTCTGTAGTTATTTTTAGGAATGTATCTCAAAAATATAAAATGAACATATAAATTTTTGTGAAAGTTGTCGTACACATAATTTTATTGCAGAGCTTTACCGTGTGAGACGTACAGAAAAGAAAGATTAACATGAAATGATAAAACAATAAGTAGTATAATCTTGACTCATATTTCATTTAGTTTATAAAAGGGACTGTATTACATGAATGCAAACAAAACATGCTTTTAATTTTAATCATTTGTAAAAAAAGACTTTTTTTTACACATGAAAAAGATTTTATAATATGCTTCAATATTTGAGTTGACATATTATTATAAATAAAAAAAACATTTTATATCATAATCACTTTGGGGACTATTGGTACCCACGTAATACATACATCAAGTGCATTTCACCATTTTAATTTTGATTTTGAGCATGATGCCATAATATGGCATCATGCCATATATTGTAGTAAGGAACTTGATTACAAGAGTAATTTTGTTAAGTGATTTGTGACCTCAGGTGAAGGAGGGCTTTAACTCTGAGATAAGCAGAGCTCATTCAGTTAAAATCATTATAAGAGGATGTACTTGTTATACTTGATAACAAGAGTAATTTTGTCAAGTGATTTGTGGCCTCAGGTGAATAAGGGCTTTAGCTCTGAGATAAGCAGAGCTCATTCAGTTAAAATCTTTATAAGAGGGGGTAAAAAAAAGCAAGAACGGCACTTAGATTTTTTAATAACAATTATGTAAAACTATTTATTAATTCTTATTTTTACAAAGAAAATTTTAATTTCTTCGTCTTTGAAGTGATTAATCCCTTAACTGGTTTATTTTCCTTACAATCTGATAAGATGACACCTTCTATTTTGGAAATATTTTCTTATTTTGATTCAAATGGAAATCCATGGAATACTTGGCTTATCTACGTATTCGAAGTCATTTTACTATTGAATTATAATTGTTACGAATGATTTATTTTTTGTTTACAACTATCAAATTTCGATAATCGATGCACGCACGGTGTACGGGCAAACCGGCTCTAGATTTCTATCAAAAGAATGATATTCATCCAGAGAAAATCTGTCTGAATATGAATCAACGTTATAAATATCAAAAGAAGAGGTATTGATTATAGAATTAAATATACAGAGGCAATATTTAAAACGTAGAAACATATCGAATTTAGAGCCAAATTCGAAAAGTTATAGAACAGACTCTCCGACACGCCACTAAGGCACACGGATTAATCATAAGAACTGAATGACTGGACCGCCGCAACAGCAATTAGCGTTGCGGTTGAGTTCTAATGGCCATCACCGGCCACGGTACAACCGTCCCGGAAGGAAGTAAGTCCCGTCATCTATGCGAGGAGCTTTACCCCCACCTATTAGTGTACTCACCGGGTTGGCGAGATCCAACCACTATACCGGAAGCATCTCATCCCCAATTACGAGGTGCCCCCCCGGAGGGTGCCAAATTCGAAAAAGGGCTGATTATAGAATTTAATATACAGATGCAATTTCTTTAATTCGATTTTTTTGCAATTTTATTGTACACCATTCCCATTTTTTTCTTTTCTGAGCTGAGCAATAAAATTTACTGATATTTTAACATTTTCACTTCCTTATATATACTAATTGTAGAGAAAATATTGTAAGAATTTAAAGAATGAAAAAAAATCAAATGCGAGATTTTAATGAATTTGCATGTTTCAGATATCGAAACACTCACTGGTATTATATCAGCCTGTTCGTTTGTGTTCTTGTGAATGCGATAAAAACCCTTTCAGCTAGAAAAATGAAATTTTGGTGTATTGGTATTTGACCAAATTTGAAGATTTCTATCAAATTTTGAAAGAAATCCATTAAGAGAAAATCAATAACTCTGACTGTTCAAATACAATATAACTAGATAACTATACATTGTAAAGAGTTAGATAAATAAAATTTGGTATACAGGTTTAGCTTATAGAATGTATCAAATTTTGAAACAGATCTCTAAAGGAGTTAACTGTTTGCATTTTTCCATGCTTATAAACGCCAGACGCCAAAATCAATGAAATTCAGTGTGTGATCTTTTTATTAAAACTGTAATTCCGTACCAAATTTTCGTTCCAATAAGTCGAAAAAGAATGGCATCCAAAATATATATTGTGATGATAGATTCAATAAAAATGCTGTATTCTCCCCAAAGAATTAGTATTTCGCATCTATTGTTCACTAATTCCATTCAAGGCATTAACTGTTTTACACGAAATTCACAAATTTATACAGCGTATGTGGATAAGGTCTTAATCGAGGGGAATTCAAGAGTATTTGGAGAATACCACTCCAACTGTTGATATATATCTTCGAAATTACACATTCGATTGACTCGAAATTTTGCATAGTTACTCATTTCACGATGTGGAGGCTCAATAAGAAGGGATTTTACGCAAATCATATGCCAACGGATTTTCATATTTTTGTACCTCCTTGCCAAATCGTAGTGGTAGTTGTAGCCATAGTAACCGCTGCTATGATGACAGTCACCCTGGTTACCGTTTTCATGGCAACGATTACCATTTTAAAAAAACCAGTTTTGGTTATATTTTTTAATTTGAATAATATTTTATTTTAGGCTAATATATTAAGTTTCCATATATATTTTTCAGTTGTAATTTTTAATGATAGATGTTAAATATATTTTGATTCAAGGAATACCAACTCCTTTGAAAATTATTAGAATTCTTGGTGAAAGAGCATGTTTATTTTCGTCTCTGTCTTTGCTGATGTACGATGACGCATTGATGGCATATCAAATGAGAGTTACTATCGTTTTTCACTAATTTAACAATTGGAATAGATTTAAATACTACACTCAAATGCTATCTGGTGCCTCTTATGATACTGAAGATTTATACTTGATCGAAACGTGTAAGCCAAACACATATAGATCTATTTGAGGAATTACGGTGGCTTCTATGCTGTGTTCCTTTAAGTTCGAAGTGGCTCTCTTATAGCTTCATTAATAGAAGGCCCAGTGAAGTGGGCAGGTATCAGCTAGTAAAATATACACTGAAGTGACAAAAGTCATGGGATAGCAATATGCAAATATACAGATGGCAGTAGTATCGCAGCAAAAAAGTATAAATGCGCAGTTCGTTTTCCAGAGCTTTCATTTGTGTTCACGTTATTCATGTGAACAGGTTTTTCGTGATTTATGGCGACACGACGAGAATAAACAGACTTTGAACGTGGAATGTTAGTTGGAGCTAGACGCATAGGTCATTCCATTGCGGATATCGTTAGTGAATTCAACATTCCGAGATCCACAGTATCAAGAGTGTGCCGAGAGTATGAAATTTCAGGCATCCCATCCCATCATGGACAGCGTAGTGGGCGACCACCTGCACGTAACGACCGAGATCGCCGACGTCTGTGTAGAATGGTCAATGTTAATAGCCACGCAAAACTTCGTCAACTAACTACAGGAATTAATGTGGGACGTACGAGGGACGTGTCCGATAGGACTGTGCGGCGAAATTTGTCTTCCTTGGGCTATGACAGCAGAAGACCGACTCGAGTGCCTTTACTGACAGCACGACATCACCTGCAGCGACTCTCCTAGGCTCGTGAGCATATCGACTGGTCCCTAGACCAGTGGAAAGCCGTGGCGTGGTCAAATGAATCACGATTTCAGTTGTTACGAGCTGATGGTAGAGTTCGGGTGTGGCGCAGACCCCACGAAGCCATGGACCCTAACTGTCAGCAAGGCACTGTTCAAGCTGGTGGTGGCTGCATAATGGTGTGGGCTGTTTTTACATGGCATGGACTCGGTCCTCTGTGGCAACTGAATCAATCATTGACTCCAAATGTTTATGTTCAGCTGCTTGCAGATCACTTGCAGCCATTCATGGACTTCACGTACCCACACAATGATGGGATTTTTATGTGCCATGTCACCGGGCCAGAACTGTTCGCGATTGGTTTGAAGAACATTCCGGACAATTCCAGCGCATGATCTGGCCACCTAGATCGCCCGATATGAATCCCATCGAGCATTTAAGGGACATCATCGTAAGGTCCGTTTGTGCTCAAACTCCTGCACCATCCACACTTTCACAATTATGGACGTCTATACAGACAGCATGGCTCAATATTCCTGCAGAGGACTTCCAACGACTTGTGGACTCCATGACACGTCGAGTTGTTGCACTTCGCCGTTCAAAAGGAGGACCGACACGATATTAACAGTCATCCCATGACTTTTGTCACTTCAGTGTTTTATTCTGAAGAAATAATCACTCTTAACAATGCTTCAAAAATATTTAAATAAAAAGAAATATTAAACAATCATAATGATTCCTTACTGATTTTAATATATGTCATATAAACCAGAATTATTAATTTTTGATATTTACAAACAGCAAAGCATATGTGAAGAATCCACCAAAGATGGACAGTAAATAGCTTCTCGTAAAATAAACAATAGTGCAAGCTGACATAGGTAGTATTTTCTTATTTGCCATCGCTTTGATTATTGCTATTTTCCGAGAGTGTGGTTTTGAACTCATCAATTCACGTTCGTACAGACTTTCAAATTTGGATGATAATTTTTGAGTTCCCATATTTACTTCTGAGGCAGTGCTACTTATTAAAAGAATATGAAAAGCCGAAAAAACGAAGCAGAAAAAATTCTCCAGATTATATGTAGGATTTTTAATCCCTTCTTTGGAAAGTAAAAATGTGGCCACGTTGTTAAACATCATCAAAAAGTGGGAAACAACTGAAATGAAAACTGGCACAGACAGAGTATCATCAAATTCCTTGATAATTTCAATCAGATTCGAATATTTCATGATACATGAATGAGAGATCTCATCAACTGAGAACATTTCTAGTTTCTTTAGGTAGGCAAATAAAGCATCTTTACAATTTAAATATATACTGCTAATGAGAACACTAACAATTCCATTAAATGTAAGAAGCTGAAAGTTATATGAAAATATCAGAATAAATCTGATGCAATTTACCCATAAATTATATGGCAATGGGTAGCCAAAATGCCAAAGGTTATTTAATTCCAGCTGGTGAACGTTTATAAAATAAACAGACAAACAAACATATAGGAGTAGAGCTGTAAAAGTTATTAATAAAATGAAGTTGATCAGCTTTGTTCTTTTAAATTCTAAAGAAAGACTTCGAACTGAAAAATCATTTAGCTTTAACACAACTTTCATCAATCTGTAGCGCCGTTCGAACATAGTATACCAGAGAATGTAGGATAAAACACATATCAATAAAATTGGGAGATGAGTCCTTATTTCTAAAAATCTTTGAGCTGTGAGTGTAGTTATTAAAGGAAAGATATAAAATCCAGAAGCTACATATAAAAAAAATACAGGTGATCTCAACTTTGATATTATTATGAGCATCTTTTGTTTTAAATGCTTATGTTTATTAGAAACATGCATGCCAAATAAATTTAAAATATTCCACAAATATCCATATCCATTGCTATGCATGATAGAAACAATTTACAGTTTTAGTTTGAGCTTAATATAAATTATATATCACAATGCTCTTTCAAATTGTTCTTTACGCGAAATAAATTCTTTGATCAATTTTCCGGTTGATTGATTCTTTTTCTAATAAGAATTTCAAAAAATTAAAATCTTATCTTCTTTGCGATTTGCTTTAATTACGTTTATATTTCTTTTTTCTTCTTCTTTTATTCAGTCAAGTTATCATTTGTTATAATAAAGCACCATACTTCTATATAATCAATTGTTAAATAAATTCTTTTCTATCTTTCTGAAATTGATTTTTCTGTTCATAAATTTTTAAGAGCAAAGTAAACTGTTTCTTTTTTCCTCGGTTAATCTATATTTTCAAACAAAATACGATGTATAATTTTTCACAACTTCAATATTTTATTCTGTTTTCTTAAGAACATGTTTTTGTTAGATTCTTTTTTTCTGATATTTTTCAAACCAATTTTTCTGCATCAAATAGTAATTGAAGATATTTTTGCTTGCTTGAACGGAAAATAAGAATATTTGTCTATTTCGATAGCTTCTGGTAAAAAGATACACGCCATTCTATAACTTCAAGTTTCGAATTTATTATTTTCAATCATAAAAATAGATATCACATGCTGCATTTGTGAAATCTGATCCATTCGAAATTCTTATCTAATCAAACTAAATAATATAGGAAAATTATAGAGATGTTTTTCATCCCAATTATACTTTAAATAGCTTAATTTATATTCATTTAAAATCTAACTTAATTGAAAATCAAGCAAATTATTTACTTCGTATGCTTATTTTTCATGACGGTAACTAGTTTGGAGATTTAACTTTTGAAAAAAAAATAAGCTGTATGAATCGTTTGTAAAAATAATGCAGTTGGACAGTTTAAAAAGACTTAGTACAACTCATTACTGTTGCTATGTGACAACACAATATACATAACAAAACCAATTTTTATAGAATATTATGAAAATAATATTGGATAACATTAGTTGACATCTAATGAATAATGAAAATGTGTAATTATGTTTGTACATGGGTTGAATATTAGAACTTGACAGAAAAATGATCGGTGAGCTAAAGTTTTGAAATATAACTAATGATATTACCAAAAAATACATTTGAGACTAAGTATAGAAGTAATCATTACTGAATTTACTGAATTCAATTACTGAAATTCAATCACAGTGACCATTAATCATGTAACCAACATGAGTGAATTGAGCCAGAAAGCCATTTTAAAATAGTTCCTTTTTTTAAAGGCAAAGTGCTCTCTGTTTTGATGTTTCCATTAAATTTGTCATAAAATGATATGCTTTAAAAACATTCAATTTTTATCTAATAGCATTAGAAAATAAAAATTATTGATTAGGAATTATTTATAAAATAAATTAAAAGTTTTTGGTATTTTTATCATTTTGAAAACAATATATTATTACCAAAGCTACAAAAATTAAAATACAGACTTCT
>JAOUZG010025633.1:7730902-7751424 GCA_026289955.1 Argiope argentata
ACACACACACACACACACACACACACACACACACACACACACACAGAGAGAGAGAGAGAGAGAGAGAGAGAGAGAGAAATTAGCTTGTTATCTTTTTATTTTATTTCATGGAATATTTCAGTAGCATTGTTACTTTCGCTAAACTAAGAAAATATAATAACTGTCATTCACTTAAACTTTTGAATTACAAATTAAATGTCTATTTTTAAATGTTTTTTTAAATGAAATTGTTAAATAAGAAAAACTTCAGAATAATTTTCTAATAACCCTAAAATCTATATCACTTATCTATATAAATTAAAATCTATATAAACTTATTTCGTGTATTGCGGAAACGATTTTAATGATTTTGTACAAATTTTATGTTTAGATATAGTGTTAGTTTTTAAGTTTATCTATTGAGGATTTTTCTTGAAGAAACATGCTTTTATTTTTTTTAAAGCCACTTTTCTTATAATACCTATAAGACACTTTTTCTTTCTGCTCTTAGGCTGACAATATCATATAGTGTCATCTCGTAAATTTTTATATCACTTGCAATATTGCCATAGCATGCTTACTTATTCATATTTAATAGTAACAAAGCAATTATTCTTTTAACTAGTTGAATAACATGTTAAACTAAGTACATCGATGGAGTTTTTTAAAAAAACTAAGCGGCCAACTCATATGTAGGCGAAAATGAGAAATATTCATATGTAATCAGCACCTGATTCATATCTAAATGTTTTTTAGAATTAAAAAAAATCCAAGTAAACTCAGTCTTCGAGATGCATGATATAATTTAGTTTTAATTAAGTCAATTTAAAATAAAATGGAAGTCGGGTTGAAAATCCATTGTCATAATATTCAAGTTGTGACCATCAACATTGCATAACTGTCTCACACCCGATAGAACAGGAAAGCGTGCATCGGAATTCTAAACACGTTCCACATCACACGTGCCGATTCTTTCGGCACAGCCTTAACAATGGCTGGATTAGTGCAATCTTATCTAGCTCAGGACAATTTGCACCCACTATCGTTCCCTCGATAAATTGAAAGAATGATTACGATTCTGGAACTATCGTCTACTGATAATTAAAGATCGGACAGATCTGTGAGAAATTTGCAAATTGCATTGTTTGTTTCCGTCTTTTGAACCATGTGAAGAAACATAAATTTTTTGTTGTTCTAATTTCATCACGCGGTGAATGCTCTTCATATGTACTTATGATTCTCAACTTTTAGTGCTTCGTTAGAACGAAGCAAGTAGTTAATGTCTATCTGTGAACTTAAAAATAATTTTCTAGAAAATGTAATCGCCAGATACGGTTTATATATTTCCTTTTGTATCATAACTTCAAAAAGATTCAAATTCTCTATTTCTTTAATGGAGAGAGAGAGAGAGAGAGAGAGAGAGAGAGAGAGAAGAAGAAAAAGAAGAAGAAGCATCCTTAAGAAGCATCCTGGATTTTTCGAAAATAAAATCCAGGATGCTTCTTAAGAAAAGGAATTCATTTTCATATAAAAATGGTGAATTATGAATAAACTATGAAAAGCATAAGTGCTCAGATTTTTATTTTCAGTGTTTGGCATGCCTTATGGTACGTAGTAAGAGGAGTAAAACCAAATAAGTATTTCAGAAGACTTTTTTAGGCTTTTTGAAATTAAAATTTAATGCATTGCTCCAATTTTGATGACATGATCAAAAATAAATTTAATTTATTAAAATCCTTATTTTTTTTAAGTAATTGAACTTTCATTTTTGAAAGGTTCCACCATCAGATTTCTGAGGAGGTTTGCTCTCTTTCATTCTTTTATGACGTGATAAAGCTAAATCTAAAGCGGATTATATTGTGAAAAAAATGGCGGATTTTCAACTATGCAGACCATAGAGTAACTTAGAGTCGTTGCGCTGTGTGAGCAGCAGACATGGCAATTAAAATAATGCTATTAACCTGGGTCAAATATATAAATTAAATAAAAAATACAATTTCAATACATATGATAAAAAGTTAGAATAGTATTAACACTTTTTCAAATATAGCTGGTCAGGATGCTGTGTGTTTCGTCATATTAAATTCGATTTTAAAATAACACACACACACACACACACACACACACACGCACGCACGCATGTCGTATACAAATTTAAATATACAAAATAAAAAAAGGATTAAATTGAAATCCTCTATGCATATTTCAATGTATCATGTCAGAACATAATTTCTTGAATGGCCGAGCACCACCCGCTTGTGCAAGTTAAATTATATTTTCATTCATTTTAATTGGTCCATTGAATGAATTATTTCAGTATTTAGATTTTAATCATGTCAAAAAATGATGTCATTTTGGGAATGACGTAGACAAAAATCCTTTGGAGGGGGAAAAAAACCGTAGGCCAAAAATCGAAATTTTATTATCTGCACGAGTATCTTAAAAAAAAATTTTAATAACGTGTTGCCATCGCATTTACAAAAGCTTTGATTAAAAAAATAAATTAATGACAACAGTAAATAAGACAGAAAAATGTCACTTTGTGCACGTGATTATATGACATGAAATAAATAGTAAATGTGATATTTTTCTAAACAATCAATGCGAAGCACAGTTTTTTGGGCCGTTTGAAATTAGTACTAAAGTAGTACTTTTTTGTAGTACTAAAGTGACTCATTCAATGAAACAATGAAAATGATTAAAAAAATAATTTACGAATAAACATTACGATTGAATAAAATGTTTTAAAATAATTAAAAATAATTTTAATAATTAAAAAATAAATTAACACGTGTTGCTTGGCCATTCAAAAAATGATGTTCTGAAATGATGCATTAAAATATGCAAAGCAGATTTCATTTTAATCTTTTATTTTATTTTTCACTACGAATTTTTGTCCGTCTCATTCTCGAAATAATATGTTCTGAACATGATAAAAAAATTATCTTATACTAAAATATAAACAAAATGATTAAGTTAAAATAGGAATTACATAAAAAAAAATCTCATCACAGGCTCTGCAAAATGCCTTAATCTGTAGCTGGTGAAAGTATATGACAAAATAGAGAGGAAAATAACAAACTTTCATAAACAAATTAGGCTCCGATTCTGATTTACAACCCCCCTTTCCTATTCTTCTTTTCTGAATATAATTACCGAAGCAAACTAGGACACAAGACATCCGAGTTGGGCCCTTCAGTTATTTTCAGCCACACTCGTGGCTAGTTTATGGGCAGTCCTCCGACGATCCGTCTCGAGTGGACCGGGGCAGATTCAATAAAAATTATTGCACCCATCCATCACGGAGCAGCGCGCAACTCATCTAATGGACTCCTACGCGGACGAAGGAGAGGGGCTACCTCGTCGCCTGATTTATTTTCGACATTTATCAGTCTTGTATCTGTGCTTAATTCTAGTTTTCTGTCGCCTGGCAGATGATGGGCGCATAATTAGAGCGAAAGCGCTGACAAGTGACGTGGGGATAAAGAGTAATTGGGGAGCTTTTATTGAGTTATTGGGACTGAGATGTTGGTTGGAGCAAGAAGAGCTGTAGTGACTGTACATGCTTTTTTTTGACATTCAAGATGGAAATTAAAATTTTTCTTGAAAATTATTTTTTTATTATTATTTCAATTGTTGTAATTTTGAAAACATTAATTAATTTATTATTTATTACGTTCAGTTGTATAATTTTAAAATTATTCTTTACAATTAATCTCGAGAAGAGCTCTAGTGACTGTACATGTTTTTTTTAAACATTCAATATGGGAATCAAAATTATTCTTCAAAGTTATTTCTTTCTGTTATTTCAATTGTTGTTAATTTTGAAAATGCTAATTAGTTTTTTTTACGTGCAGGTGTATAATCTTAACATTATTCTCCACAATTAATCCCGAGAAGAGTTCTAGTGACTGTATATGTTAACATTCAATATGGAAATCAAAATTATTTCTCAAAGTTATCTTTTTCGGTTATTTCAATTGTTGTAATTTTGAAAATTTCAATTATTTTGTTGTTTATTAATTGCAGTTGTACAATTTTAAAATTATCCTCCACAATTAATCCCGATAAGAGCTCTAGTGAATGTATATGTTTATTTTTTTTAACATTCAAGATGGAAATTCAAATTTTTCTTGAAAGTTTTTTTTCCCGTTATTTCAATTGTTGTAATTTTGAAAATACCAATTATTTTATTTTACGAGCAGTTGTATAATTTTAAAATTATTCTCTACAATTAATTCCGAGAAGAGCTCTAGTGAATGTATATGTTTATTTTTTCTAACATTCAAGATGGAAATTCAAATTTTTCTTGAAAGTTATTTTTTTTCCGTTATTTCAATTGTTGTAATTTTGAAAATACCAATTATTATTATTTTTTTACGAGCAGTTGTATAATTTTAAAATTATTTTCTACAATTAATTCCGAGAAGAGCTCTAGTGACTGTATAAGTTTTTTTAAACATTCAAGATGGAAATTAAAATTATTCACCAAAGTTATTTTTTCCTGTTATTTCAATTGTTTTAATATTGAAAATACTAATTATTTTATTATTTTTTACGTGCAGTTGTATAATTTTAAAATTATTCTCTAGAATTGATCCCGGGAAGAGCTCTAGTGACTGTATATGTTTATTTTTTTAACATTCAAAATGGAAATTAAAATTTTTCTTCAAAGGGATTTTTTTCCGTTATTTCAATTATTGCAATTTTGAAAATACTAATTAGTTTATTATTTTTACGAGCAGTTATATAATTTTAAAATTATTCTCTACAATTAATTCCGAGAAGAGCTCTAGTGACTGTATAAGTTTTTTTAAACATTCAAGATGGAATTTCAAATTTTTCTTCAAAGGGATTTCTTTCTGTTATTTCAGTTGTTGTAATTTTGAAAACATCAATTATTTTATCATTTATTACTGGGAGGTATATAATTTTAAAATTATTTCCTACGATTAAAATCGAGAAGAGCTCTAGTGACTGTATAAGTTTTTCTTTCTTTTCTTTTTAACTTTCAATATGAAAATCAAAATTATTCTTCGAAGTTATTTTTTTCTGTTATTTCAGTTTTTGTAATCATGCGAATAGCAATTATTTTATTATTTATTACTTGCAGTTTTATTATTTTAAAATTATTCTCTACAATAATTTTTTAAAAAAGAATTATATGTTAACAGGCTCTTGTTAGAAGATTAAGATATTAGATTATTAAATCTTATTTGTTTTATTTGATGTAAACCTAAATGTCTTTGTGGCATTTTATTTTGAACGCTAATTTATCTTGTTCTCCAGGAACTAAAAGTGTAAAATTTTGCCTAAGTCTATTTTGAATTCTTGGAAATAGGGAGCAATTTTGTAGCAATTTATTCACGAAATTAACATGAATATATGTAATTACTAAGAAAATTTGTAAAATATATTTATTTTAAAAATCAAAACAGAGATCTTAAACTACAAAAATGTATAAGAATTTAAAAGACATTTTGCCACAAAAATTTCATTAACATAAGTTGTCCAAAAAAGCATTCATAAATTAAAAAATTAAATGTCTGCCATCCTCCTTCACTTTTTGAACGGAGCCAGTTCTTAGCTAGTTGGATCAAGTGCTCTTAATTGGAGCCGCTTCCCCCTTTTATATATTTCTATCCACTTTTCTCAATTTGAATGTTAGCGAGACCTCGAGACTATGATGAATATCCCTGCTTAACTCATTAAATCCTCTCATCCCCTCTCCCGTTCAAAAAATGGTATTATATCAGAATGCGTGTGAACGCCAAAATTCGAAAGCTCTATAAACTACAAGCATAAATTTTGGAATATAAATTTAATTATAAAATTATAAAAAATTATTAATTTTCATAATTATCAATTTTTAGCAACTTTTGAATAAAATCCTTTTAGAGAAAGAGCCCTTTTAAATACTAGCGGTCAGGAAGAATTAACAAAGTACTGAGCAAGGTAGATGAAATATAGTACAATGTTTATCATTTTGTTGATGTTAATCAAATTTCAGAATAAATATCTCAAATGGATTATGGTCTTTCATTCTATCTATTCTTGAATGTGAGACCACAGTAATTCAAAAACGCAACTAATTTGATAAGTGAGATTTCATTGGACACTTTGTCACCAACATTTTGGATATATAGCAAACTTTGATTATTGGTTGTAAAAAAATATATAATCTGCCTTCATATTATTAAACCTGCCTAAGAAAACACCATTTAATTTTGTTTCCTACATTAAAAAAGAAAAACAATATCCTACCGGAAATACATAAATCTACTTCCATATTAAGATTAAACTACAAGTTGCCATCAGCAAAACGAGACAACCAGAAATATTTTTTAAATAACATTTATCATTCTAAAAATAAATAAATAAAAATATTAATGCATTTTCAACACATATTACAATAAAAAACATTCTCAATCTTCTCATTCAATGTAATAAAATTAAAGATTTAGCAGCGAATATATATTTTTAAATTCTGAATTGAAAAATAAAATAAAAATAAAATATTGATCACACGTGTTATTATTTTTTTAAAGGCTGGCTCTGTATTTTTTTGTTCGTCTGTCCGCATCTGTTTGAATTCAAAAGCGCAAACGATCTAATTAAATATTTGATTTCATTTTCTTTAACGTCAATTTGGAAGCAGTCGTTCAAAAAAATAATAAAAATAAAAATAGGATTCCAAATTATATAATTTATTTCTTTTGATACTACTAAAATAAACGCAAGAATAATCGACACGCATCAAAAATAAAACACAAGGGTGGAGTTTTCGAAAATTTTATCAAGCAGCGAATCCATTAAGAGTTTCCAAAATAAAGACGCTTGGAAACAAACTCTTCGGTTCATTGTCGCCAAGTAAACAAATGTAACTGTTGCAGATGTAGGAAACGATAGAGAAAAACATCCCCAGCTGCCGGGTTCAGGCGAGTCCAAGGGAGACTATTTTTAAAGGCGCCGACCTCAGCTTTTGGCAATTCGTCAGCCCATTCCGATGATGAGCATTTAATAATTAAGGACACTCCGCTCGCGAGATCTTCTGCGAAAATAGTTCTACCTTTCTAATTTTAAAGGGGCAGCCTTCGAAGTTGATCGGCAGTAAAGGATGGAGGACAATCACACGTACAATACGCTACGCAATGGTTGTCGCAAATTGCATGGATTCGCCAAGGATTTTGATAAATGTACCACTAGCGGCATCTATCGGAGGAGAAAAGAAATTTTAGTGACCTATCTAATCATGAATAAATTGGGATTCCATGTCTCATTTCCCTTCAATGACGGATTTCCGATTAGAGAAAATAGGTGTCTGCTTAGGTTCAACGTGATAAGAGGGAGGGAGGGGAGGGGAGGCGTGACGGACAGAAGGCTGATTAAAAATTTTTAATACACTTATTATTAACTTTGTATACTTGTGAAGCATAATAATTTTATGAAATATGAAATAATACAGGTACAACTTTTGATATCACTGCGTTATTAAAATCATTTTTAATTATGACAATATAATTAAGTACTTAATTACCCTTAGTTGGGCTAACAGTTTAATTGAATATATTACATTACAGTTTATGGATCCTGTATAAGTTAATCTTTATCATTTTCATTATTATATTAGTTTGAGGTTCATTTTTTCTCTATTATTTATTTTAATAAATAAATACTTTTATTTAAATATACTATTAAATTACAATTTTGCTAATTTTTAAAGAATTCTATAATTTTTTTCCATAATATGTATATATGTATAACTAAATTCAGAAAATTACTAAAATGAAAATTAAATAAAAAATCACTCAAATGATCAAACGAAAAATCATCAAAAGATTGATTAAAATATATGTTGAGATGTGAAATTAATTTAATTATTTATTAAAGATTGGCTCTCATAATATGCAGTGCCTGTGGCAAAAAACCCCCTTCAATTTTCCATTGTTCCGCTTCGATAATTTTAATTCAATTTGTTTATTTCAAAATGTTTTTATCAACTATATTAACTTTATTTATCAACTATACAGAATTTTAAGCATTAATACCAGTATACAATTAAACTTCTTGAATATTTTTACAATGATAATTAACTTTCTCTGAATTTTAACCAAGGACGTTATGAATAGTGAAAAATCAGCGAATTGAGGTTCTTTTTTGTCTCGAGAGTTCAGAGCATATTGTTATATTCAGTATAATTCAGAGAATATTTTATCGTTGTCGCTGTGCTCGCAGAATTACGAGACGCTGTATTCTGATAAAACTGAGAGATTTGAGATTAGAAAAATGTTTAATTAATAAAACATTGGTCTGGGTTAACAAAGGTTTATTTAAAAAATTGCATTTCAAAAACAACCCTACGTTTACTTTTTTCTTTCTTTAGATTTTGAATGTTTAAAATGCATTGGAAAAGAGAAAAAAATTGTTTGAATGATGTTTTAAAAGAATTGTATAATTTATAAGACTACCAGAAAAAAAAATTTTTTGTACCCACCAGGTTTCGAACCTGGGACCTTCCGCGTGTTAGGCGGATGTGATAACCACTACACCATGGGTACATATTAATTGACGGATTTATAAAAAATTTAATGCTGAATAGTACTGCTATGATTAGAAATTTGTGAAACTTTAAAAAAAGGAAAGTGAGAGATGAAAAAATGATATTTCATAGTAAATTTTTTCTCTCTTTTTCTGGGAATAATTCAACTATATTTCTTATTTTCATAAATTATTTATGTGATTAATGAATCAATTTCACCGGGCCTTTTTCAAATTAATACAGATTTTTCACGCTTTATTGAGCATTTTTGCTTTTCAATATTTCGATTGATTACAACTTTGAAATATTTTAAGTTACTATATTTCAAAGAGTGACTCTATCGTTCAGTGAAGAATCGTTCGGATTTATTAGAATCAATTTTCAAGATAAAATTGGAACTGAATAGTCCTAGCGCCATCTGTTGATTTTAATGTAAAGTTTAAATTTATTTATGAACATTTAATAGAAATAAATTGTATATCAATATAATTTTTTTCTGGTAACAGAAATATTAAAATAGATCATCAACATCAAGATAAAAAATTATTATAATATAAAGATTTCCTCCGTATTGATTTGATCCAAATTGATTTGTTTCATTAATACTCCAATTTAAAACTTTTCACAGGTTTGTGTTAAGTGAATCTAAATAAAAATTGATATTTATTGCTTAGTTGGCTGCAAGTATAGTGTGGGACCAACAATAATTTTATGCAACTCATGTTGTAATTGGAAACTATATTAAAAATTTATCAATCATTTCTTGGTTTCGAAGACTTGAATTAAAAGAAATCAATTAATTTTGGATAAATAGCATTCCCTATTAAAATAAAATACTGTATGATATCTTCACTCGAGACGAATTTCGATAATAAAAGCCCTCAAATGTAAAATTTCTCTAAAGTGTGTTACAGTACAGGTTTATTCAAACAGATTGTATCGTAAAAACGTATCGTGAAATAAATATATTTGCTGTTTTTGCTTATGCATATCTTCTACAATATGCTATTCAATTTAAAGACAATTTTTACGCTCTTATTAAACATATGTCTAAAGTTTATTTTTTTAACTTTCACGAAAGTGCACTTTATTGATGGCAAATAATATAAGCCCTGTCAGTGTATAAAATAGTTCTATATGTAGTGATTTCTCTCAACATTTATTTATATCTAAATCAATTTGATGTAAAAATGTCCGAGCATTAACATTTTGCATTAAATGGGAACAGAAAAAAATATGAATATTACTTTATACAGAGAATTATTAAATGTATATTTCCCCCTGAACTTCAAACTGTTATAAGCACTATCATTTTTTTTTTCTTAAAAGATTGGTTAATACATTTTGTAGACAATATAGAGAAAAAAATTCCTTCCCTCAAGTAAAATAAATTTTTTAAAAAAAATAGAGCTAAGATATAGATACCTTCAGATGTAATTTTCATGTGTTTTCAGATGTATATATTCAGATGTAATTTCGGGACTCACTATATACCCACTTTAAATGAGAGGAAAGAGCAACAGTACTTAAAAATGGGACACTTTAAATATGTTCACCCTCTTCATTTTGAAGTTAAATTTTAATTTTAATAACAAAGTTTCAAACATTTATTCGCCTATGAGGCTCCTTTCGAATGTAAGCATTCTCATTTTTATTTCTCTTTTTCTTAAACAAACTCGAAATGTGAATATGGGCCCTAATATCTGTCCTGTTTGGACAACAAGTATATCAGGGATGCACAACCTTTTCAGGATGAGGGGACAAAATATGAAAAAGGCTCATGTCGGGGGAAAAAGCAGCGCGTAAAGGTTAAAACATGTTATAAACGTGAAAACACTGGTTTTTTGTGGCAATACGCATGAATTGCAATTATTACTTTACTTATTTTACTCATGCACGCATTATGTAAAAAATAAATGAATGAAACACAAACATTATACTATGATTAAAATACTCTACCTCCAAAAAATGATTCCTGCTAAAAAGGTGGCAAACTTGAAATAGAATAACAGAAGAAAACTTTTGGTAATTATTCAGAGAGCACAATTTAAATTTTAAGAAAAAAATTAATAATCAAAATTCGTAAAGTTTAATGTGACTGAAGTTAGTGATTTTATGTTGGGCTTAATATTGGTTGTATCAATACGTAGAACAGAAGGAAGGTACTCATCTGCTATTCTATTTCATATTTTTGATTTGTTTGCTCACAAATGTAAGTGCTGCCAAAGAAAACTGCACATATAGTTGCATTTTGCTTTATGCATGAAAGTTCCTCTGGTAAGTCCTCATAAAATTCTACCGGTTTCTTTTAACTGATTTTTGAAAAAAAATCAGAATTCTGTAAATCAATTAAGGCTAACTGCATACTCTCATCCACTAGATTGACATCAACAGAAAAGGGAGAAGAAAATACATGAAGTTTTGTTTGGCACTTTTCAAAATCTGAAAAATGATCATCAAATGTATTACGCAAGATTTGAATTTGATCCTCATACTGCATTTTCATGTGTGGTAATTTTTCACGTCCGTGAGCTTCTCCTAAAAGAAAACTCGTACTCGCAGGCAGCCAAGAAGAGAACAAACTGAAAAACACCGCGTAATAAAAAGTAAATAAACTTGATGAACAACTGCAAATTATTTATTCTGATGAAGAATCGTTTTCTTATCAGATTTTTACCTCTGTTTATTTGAAAAAGTTTCATTTCATTTTAAATTAGTCTTATTTTATTAATAACATTCGCGGGCCAACTTCAAAGGCTACGCGGGCTAATTTTGGCCCTCGCCATAGGTTGTGCATCCCTGAAGTGCATCTTTCTCTTAATCACCTCTTCTGAAAGGAATACGGACAATAAACATTTCTTATTCGAAGAAAATTGCTTTTTAACCGTTACGCTTTAGAAGAAATTTAGCTCTATATATTGGTGTTTCACTATAAAAATGCTATCGCTTTCTGTTTATTTGGTTCTCTAAATAACAAAATTTGAATCCTATGAATTACATTTTCCATGTGACTATCAGCATAATTTATAAACTATATCTGCCAGACAGTCATTTGAAACATCTTTATAACGATGCTGCTGTTGAGCTTTAACTTTCAAAACAATTCTATTTTTGAAAAAATTAATCGATCTTTGATTTAATAAAAACACGTTGATGTTGATCAACTGCACTAATTTAGGATTATATTCCTCAGCATGATTTTAAATACAACATATTATAAGTTTCTTCTTTTTTCTAGGAAAAAAAACTTGATTTGCAATTATAAATAAATTCCTACTTTTAATTCCGCCTTCTAAATTCTTTCTCTGATAATATCTATGTTTTAGGAAATAGTATATTTCCGAAAATCCTACTATAAAATTTACTTTACAGTTTCCTACTATAAAATTTACAAAAACAGAAACACACACAAAAAGAAATAGACAAAAACTATTGCTATTTTCTTCTCTGTATCTTATTTTTTCTCTTTTTTTATTTAAATTAAATTTAACATATTTATATTTTGAAGTTTTATAGAGATATTTTTTTTTTGCTATCTTTTATCGATTAGGTTATTTATAACATGGTTGATTGTCCTAAATTACTGAAATGTATTTGTTTTGCCAATATGGTAAGAATTTTGAGTTGAAGGAAATAATTTCAAATAACTTTATGTTGTTATTGTTATTGCTGATCCCCTTGGTCTAGACCCCTAGACCTAGCCCAATAGATCGTGTCGCATCAAAAGGTCAGAAACACTCTAGCTCTCATCCTACAGTTGCCTCTCAGGGGCACCTATACAAGAAATAATATGAGAGGGAGAGGAAATATCCAAGCAAGGCTAAGTAGAAAAGGTCCTGTTTGGACGATCGAAGACAAGACTTCTGATGTGGTGAGACCTTAGCCTAGCTAAGGCAGATTGGGCAAGTCTTGAGCGGGTGTTCTGCAAAGATAAACCAGGGCGCCCTGTGGCGTACCTATCGTGTTCGGGAGGAATCCTCCAAATTGATTTTACTTTGTCAATAAACATGGAATGAATCTCTGAGACTTTTAAAACGGATGATGGAGGAGTAGAGAGTTTATTATCTTTCACGGCAAGTCGATCTGCGACATTATTGCCATGGATGCCAGCATGAGAGGGAATCCATTGCAAGCACACAGAACCTACCTGGGACACAACGTAGGCAATTTGGCGACAATATCTTGCCCCAATTTATCATAAACGCATGACCAATTCCTCAAGAGTAGACAACTTTATAGTAAATATAATTGTGTAAAAAGACATAAATTATACAAAATATATGCACTTTTCAATAAACATTCTAGAGATCTTCTTGTTTTCATTATGCTTTTTAATGTTTTTAAAAATATCTCCTTTTTTTACAACTTCATTGTCTCATGGTGTATTAATATTTTGTATTTGTTTGTATGGCGACTCATTGATTTTTCTTTTGTGAATTTTCTTTATTTCTGTTTATTATTTTGTCGTGACATAGTAATTGCAAACAAGGACATTTAAAAGGATTCTAAAAGAATAATAAAGAAACTTAAGCAATAAATTATTACACTATTATTATATATGAATTCCCCGGATCTCATAGAATTTTATATAAGACCACGAAATTAACAATAATATGTAAATATTAAACTTAATAATTGATTTGCAAGTTAGCAGTAATAATGGAGAATCAATGAATATCTAAGGATTACTTTTTTTCTGGAAATGTTCTCGAAATAATTGACCAGTCATCACAGATGGATTAATATTCAAAATAAAGTTTTGCTTGTTTCTAGCTATCAATTATTTTTTCTAGTAATTTTCATTTTCTATCATTTCGTACCTCCAGTTTAATTTAGTTATATTAACTTCCCGTTGTAAATCAACACTAAAGCTAATTTGGGGCGTACCTTGTGATTTTTAACCGTGGTCAGATGAGGAGGACGACATCTGAACTGGCACCCTCTCTCTACACCACACCACACTATACCAGGGGGGAGGATTTTCACCAGCTGAGATCCCAGACAGTTTGGAAATACACGGTTCTTATGGAATTACGAGGTTACCAAATCTGTTCATTTTGTATAGAATATAACAAGAGAATTTAAAATAAGTCGGGAATATTTTTGAACTAATTGTTCATAAATTTGAAATTGAATTATTATATTAAAATATTGTGAAACATTTAATGGTAAAACTGACTTTGCAAAAGTGAATAGAAACTTGTTAATCATTTTCCAAAGCAATTAATAATATTCAATACTAATTTAAAAGAATTAATTAACAGCTAATTAGTTTTGTCCTTCAATGATTCATGAAAACAAATGTTCTCGTTTAAACGGACGATTTTGATTACCTGCGAGATTAATCAAAGACTAACTAATATAATCATGGCTTGATTTTTTTTGATAATAAGTTCGATTCAAAGTTTAACAGCTGGTATAGGAGGCTTATTAGAATTTTAAGAATTTTCTGTTTTCTGATTATTAAATGAATAATAAGAAATGAATAGTCAATTTATTGCATTAACAATAACATTCATGAATATCAAATAAATTTCAGACAGTGAATTTAATTTTTGATTGATGCAGAATTTTGTTATTAGAGAGAGAGGATCAATAAATGAATTACCTTGAAAACATTTTTCATGCTTTCCTTTCTTCTTCTTTTTTTACATTTTAGCAATACTTGTACGACTGAGAAATGGATTTCTAGAGATATCAGAATAGTATCAGTCTCGGAGAAGTTAGATTATGATTGAACTACAAAAAAATATAAAAACCTGATCTTAATTTTAAAAGTCATATAAAAATGAGAATGTTTTCTACTATATTTATTTAGTTAGCATGCTTTAAAAGGAGTTTTAATCTTTCCTATTGCCAGTAGATGGCGCCAGGGTAAATATCAATGAATTCGAACAAATTATCTGAAGAAAAAATATAGTTACAATCACTGAAAAGAAATTAAACACATTCATGACACGCATTACCTCTAAATTCATTAAATGTACTCTTCATTAATCTACTTCATGTTCAGAGTCAGGGGATATCAGATTGAAGATACTGATTACATTATTACTTTGTTTTACAACTTTAAACATTGCGAGCCTATTTTTAGAAAAAAAATTCACAACTATCAGTTTTATCCTCAACGAATTTAATTTTTTTTTCAAATGTTGATAAGTACAAGTTTTTTCTCGAAAGAACTTTTCATGTACCAAAAAGGAAATTTTATGAAAAAAAAAAGCCATTTAATTTTACAATTTTACAAAATTATTTCTAATACGTGACTTAATGAAGATTTTTACCCCCACATTTTTGTAAATTGTAGAAAAATGCATGAACGTTTAAGATTTTATTTAAGGAATCACCCATTAAAATGACTCACCCATATAATTTTGTAACCTTTGGCATTATTAGAACATCACTAGATCAGTCTTTGTGGGTGATACAGTTCTCTTATATTCACTTGGAGAAGTGTGGAAATCTAAAAAGAAGAGCTTATACAAAAAGGTTCAAAATTCCAAGTTTGTTTGACTTATTGTCATCAATGGCGTAATGATTTGGATACGGAGAATATAAATATTTTAATGATGTAAGTTCATTCGAAATTAATTAGGAATTATAAGAAAATAAAATATAAATTCCACCTTTGTGTTAAATTTTATTTATAAAATAATAACAATACTCTACATAAGTAATTTATCAACCGATTCCAATAAAAATTCACTTAAATAATCGTACCTAAAAATAGGATACATACTATTAATTAAACAATTTCCAAGAGAACTTTTCAATAACAATAAAAAATAATCTTTCACTAATCAGTTCAATCCTTTTAAAACATTTTATTTTATTGGGTTAGCAACTAATTTCGGATTTTAATAAGAATTGAAGTTCAAACTTTTTGCTTAAAAATATAACTTTATTCAGTTAGACATTGCCGATCTTAGTCTATGACCTTTTATGCGGTGTCATAATTCCAGGTTTATAAAATTTCTGATTTCTGCAAGCAAACAACCGAATTAAATGGGATTTTACAACATGAGCTTCGTTCAAAATTTTTTCCCATTCAAACAGTTCTGCATGGAATGAAATAAATAGAAATCTGAAGTCCCAAAGTTGGAGCTATATAGCAGATGCTATAACACATTCTAACTTAGTTCCAATAATTTTTGGCGAGTGACTTATGTGGGGCTTTATATTATCATAATGGAAGACAACACTTTTACGATTTGACAATTCTGTTTGCTTTTCTAGAGCTGCATTGCTCCGTTTGGCACGTTGTTAAATGTAACCGTTTGAATTAATCGCTTGGTTTCTTGATAGAAGTTCAAAGTGCAAAATTCTTTTATAAACAGAACAAACTGACAGCATAATCTTTATTTAATGAATCTCAGTTTTTGTTATTGATTGGGCTGGTTCCATTTCTTCGATATAAGATCTTTTCTGATTAACGTTGTTATAAGCGATCCACATTTCATCGCCAGTAATTATTCATTTCAGAAAGGGAACAATTTCGTTGTGTTTCAGAAACGAATCACAGATACTAATGCGTAGCCTCAAATGAGTTTTCTTAAGTGTATGAGGGATCCATAAATCGAGTTTCTTGACGTAACCAGACTATTTTAATTTTTAAAAATGTATGTGCGTGCTACATAGAGCAACTCCGCAAGCTCATGTGTTGTGCTATGACGATCTAAACAGATAATAGGTTTGACGAGGGTCTCATAAGCGGTTAGATAGTTTCCCATTTTTCAGTGAAAAATCAACGGAAAGAAATTTGGCAGATCATTTTTGGCACTGCTGCTTTATTTTCAAATCTTCATTTCCATATACGGCTCCTAATTTCTAGCATACTTGCGATGAGTGCTTGTTTTTTATCATGTCAGAACATGATGTTATTTTGGGAATGAGCGTCAACACAATTTTTTCACTAGGCGAAAAATAATAATTTTATTATCTGCTCGAACATCTAAAAAAATCAGCTTTTAATTAAGTGTTGCCTTAACCTTTTTAGAAGCTCTGATTTTTTAAAAAATAAGTTAATTTCAATAGCAAATCAAACCTAGAAATATGTCATTTTGAGCACATGATTATATAAAATGAAATAAACAGAAAATGTGATATTTTTTTAACAATAAATGCGATACAAAGTTTTTTGGATCGTTTGCAATACTAAAGTGACTCGTTCAATGAAACAATTGAAATGAATAAAAATATAATTTAACTCGCACGAGTACGTGATGATTGGCCGTTCAAGAAATGATGTTCTGATACGATACATTTCAAAACTGAATAACTAATTGATATAATTCTTTGCTAAATTGAAGGTAGAAGTCCTAACAACAAGAAAACAATGTATATTGGTGTTTTTGAATACGTTTTCAAAATAAAATAATGTGTTAAACCCACTTGTTGACAAAATCTGCAATGATTTAGTTACCAATTCAATATTGTTCGCGATAATGAAGTTTTTGTCCTGCATTTTTAGAATAATCAAAATTCGTGTCATCAATTGATTATTATGAAACATGTTTTAAATAATATAAACTTTTAAATTTCAGATAATTTTTTTCACGTTTTCAAATGTGCTTATAGGTTATTGTCCTGCAGTCTTTATCGCTGTTAGTTTATTCTCATATCACCAACTCAAACTTTGTATTATGATAATAAATTTTAAAATCATTTCATGATTGTTTTAACATTTTATTTAAAATTAATTTTAAATTTAAATCTAATATTTTTTATACTCGAACTATTGATATTATATCTACAACTATATAAGCTAATTGATTTGCTAGGTGTTGTTTGGAATTAAAATCCTTGCATGTATGATGTTTTTAGAACAAAAAATTAATTTTGTGTAAAATATTATAATATGGATATGCAGTTTTCAAAACATTCGTATAAAAAATAAAAGAGAAATAAAAAAATAAGACTTTAAATTGTTCTGCCTCTAAAATTTCTCTCTTTCTCTTTCTCTCTCATACAAACACATACGCACTCACACGCACGCACAAATGCGCAATACATAATATATAGTAAAAAATACTTGAACGTAAAACAGGGAATAAACATCATATTTAAAAAAAAGTCAAAAGGATTCAACACTTGTACTAGAGCTATAAAAATTTCATCTTATTGCGATATTCATTTGTGAAAAGATTATACATTTATAAAATATTTTTCCCACTTGCTATTTCGCTTGAGAACAAAAATTTAATTTACTTGTGATCGGGAGTACTCTAGAAAGTTAGAATTTTGAAATATATATTATTAAAATTTTTCTGGGAAATGACAAACGCGATAAAACGTAAATCGGAATAGAGTAAAAAGATATTTTAAAAAAATGTGCTCAAAAGGTTTCCAGAGTATTTGTTTGATTTCCAGAATTCTAACAAATCTGTTATAATTAATCAATCTTTACTTTTTTAAATCAAAGCAGGTGCATAGAAACTCTTTCAATTTTTTCTTAGCTATAAAAAATCCTATTATTAATGACAAACTGTATGCCAATTTAATCTTAAATAAGTTAGATACTTTCTTAACATTCGTAAAAGATTTTATTCTGCCAGCGTCCTGCCACAGAGGCAGCTCGTCTTCCCCATGATCTGAACGACTCAGGTTCAAATCCCGGGTAGGGTATATTTGTTTTGTGTACTATCTGTAAGGTGTGTGAAAGTGCCCCTCTTTAAAGAGGGACAAAGTCATTCGCTGGTGTCCTGGCACAGAGGTAGCTCTTCTTCCTCGTGATCAGGGTGTTCCGGGTTCGACTCCCGGTCAGGGCATGGTTTTTCTTCTGTGTGCTATCTGTGAAGTATGTAAATGTGCCCCCCCCACTGTAAAAAGGGGCTGTGCAAGCGAATGTGATGAGTGAGTAGTTAAGTCGTTCTCTTGGCCCTAATTGGCCCTACTTCAAAAACAAGAGGCGCTCATTCAGCTTAAAATTGCTGACTGCCGGCAGCGCTCTTGTCTAATGGCAAGTGCCATTAGTAACAACTACAACAAACTTGATTCTTAACGATATCAAATATCTGACTGAATTGATAGTTAATTTAGTCTATTCTACTAAAGAAATAGTGTTTCCATAAATAAGCACGCATATATTTAATAAAAATCAAATGACACACATTTTTACTATTCTGTGTAAATGCCATGCCAATTTTAAGCTCAAAACTCTTTTGGGATTACCAGCCTTGCCCAAAAATAAACCGTATTGATAAGACTGTCTATAATCAACGATTTTAGCATTTCTATCTTTTAAACCCAATGAGAAAGATGTTTCTTTCAAACTACTTTTTTCAGCTATTGATTTCCTAAATCGAGGGAAATCATACGCATTCTAATTCTATATTTAGGTTTATTTAATGATTTCATGCAAGCTGATAAAATATTTTGTGATAAAAAATGTCACCTAATGATCAAATTAATGATTATTTTATCAACCTGGCAATTTCTATGATGCGATTTCTCGCATTACTTTCAAAATTGACGAGATTTTGTACAATGGTTGAAAAAAATACAAATGGCGTTGAATTTCTATAACTGAGGGATTTATGATTTATTTTCATGAAACTAATATCAATGAAAAAATTCAAGGAGACTAGTTTATTCAAATTATTTCAAATAGTTAATTAATTAAATTATTAATTAGTTAATTAAACAGATTTTATTAATTAAATACTGTTTCGAAATTTTTATTTAGTTTTACCCATTGCTACTACCATGGATTTCTCTAATTTTCATCCTACTTCTCTAATATTTGAAATTAAATTTGCAAGAAATTTTTTAAATTTCTACTAATACGAAGATGTTTTTGCTGAAACTAAGCATGTTTTGTTCAAAACTTTATTACAGAAAATAGAATCGTTTAGACGTGATATCTCATGTATGTTACAGAATATCTTTTATAAATGATTTTAGAAGACTATTCATTGGAATGTCTTCTGATTAGTTATAAAACTCTCAATGCAATAATTAATTTTTCAAGTGATAAGCTCCATAATATAATTTTACACATCCGATTATTTAGAGGGTGTTTACATATTATTAGAATTTCTGGGTCGTTTAATTTATTTTTGAAAATTATTAAAAGAACTTTTTAAATTTTCGATCTGATAGCTGTTTTCTAGATTCTGTACTGAATTGTGATTTCTTTAATAGAAAGGAACTTCGTAAATTTAATAGTGACATTGGTTGCCACTCCTCTTCTATTACCTTTGGGCGCCAGCCAATTGTTATTTGGCTTAGTGTAATTTGGTTATATTAATTATATTCGTTTTAAAGAGAAACCAGGGCAATTTGGGGACATTTTAAATCACGATATTCTACTATTGAGCCGCAATCAGACGGTATGGACTGTACCTGAACTTTCCCAAATTTCTACACTACACCAGTGAATTACCAATTATTATGTGCTAAGAAAAGACGTTTGCCTTAAATGATATACGTGTATGGAAATAATAATAAATATATTAAAAAGGTCACAGAAAAATGTTCCTGCTTTTATTTTTCTTGGAAATAGCAAAAAGCTTTATATTTATTTAATTTTTATACAGGAGCTAAGAATTATTATTTTTTAGATGCATTTTTTGGTGAGATTTAACCTTTTAAATGAAGTTTTGTCGACATAAAGAGAAGTTGTTTCTTTTAATTTTAAGCATAATGCTTTTTCAACTGAATATTAATTTTAAATTTGTGTAATATATATTGTTGGAAAGTACATTTCAAATAATTTATGAAAATCAATTTGAAACCGAAAAAAACTGCTAAGTAATCAGATGTTCTAAAAATTATTTTTTGCTTTTGTAATATTTTCCAAAAATTCAGGAAGACACAAAAGTTTTGTTTAGTTTTCAATTAATTAAAATATGAATTGAAATAAAAAAAATTGCTCTGATTTGCCCATTTTTACCTCTCACAGTAAATAAGCTTAAAGTTTGATATCTCTGAATCAAATGGTCTATTCAATAAACGTTACACACACACACACACACACACACACACACACACACACACACACACA
>JAOUZG010025633.1:7751434-7775766 GCA_026289955.1 Argiope argentata
CACACACACACACACACACACACACACACACACACACACACACACACCGGATTCAGCTTTTTATACAGCTTTTCTGTCATTAAAATTAAAAAAAAAGTATTAATGTATTTACTTATAATTTTTCCCATTATTTTTTGAAGTATCATTTTGTTCTTTATATGAACATATAAACAGTTCTTTAAAAAAAGTTAACATGTAATTTTAATTAATTAATTAAAATCTAAAAAAGATGGCTAAAACATTATTTACCTTTCTTAATATCAAAAATGGCATTTTTCAAAAATTTATAATTGCCAACATTTTTCAACAAAGCTTTTTAAAACTTATTATGGGCTAATTTCAGAGCGAGATATTAATTCAGCGAAATCGGGAGATAGCAATTCGCGGAGTTTGCATGATTAATCAGTACATTGATCTAAATAAAAAAAAACACATCTGTTATTTTGTATCATTTCCATCTATATTAATTCCGTGAAGATGAGATAATGCAAATACTTGAATTATAAAAGCACATTTTCTCTTTCTTTCTTTGTTTTTGGTAGTTGTCATTTAACAAGTGGAAACAACTGATCTATTCCAGAGATGTTAACAAAATTTTAAATAATTCAAAATAATAGGACAAAAATTTTGGTGAAACAAAGAATAAAAAAGTATCATATCTCAATTATTAGATTTTTTTTCCATTTCGATAATGATTTAGAATCTTAAGATCTTATCAGAATTGATAAATTTGATAAGAAACGCCACTTCGTTAAATATAAAAAAAGATTTTTCACAAACTTTACGAAACCCTGACTTCTGAGTGACCATCAAAAATGTTTGCTTCTGTCATCGTAATTGGGATTGCACTGTTGATATTTTTAAAATACGCCTTTTACAGAAAAAAATACGTCTTAGAATTGCCAGGAAGACAGCTGGGATTATTTGATGTTTTAGGCAATGTAGCTGACATTCCTTTTAAATTGCACAGAAAATTAGGATTATCTTTCAATGTTTGTGAGTATGCACATCTTGAAATATTTTGTGTGTATGTTTGAATAATTATAGAAATTTAATGCTTCTGTATTTAGTTTAGTTTATAAAATCTGACTTTTGTTTTTTTAATTATTTAAAAAGTATCGTGATAAATACATCAACGCTTGCGTATATCCCAATAAATGTACGGTCTGAAACTTAGCAATAAGTTTAATATTATAAAAGTGTCATTAAATAGAAATTATTCAATTTCTTTGAGATATTTTAAAGGATTGTTCGATATTTTTTTACTAAATATTATTCTAAGAGCAATAAAAATTATAGCTTTTTTTACTTATAAATTAATTCTAGTATTTGGAAATTCTGATTAGTAAATTAATTATACTTAAAATTTATTCAATTCCCACTATTAGCTCTTACCCTTCCTATATATATATATATATATATATATATATATATATATATATATATATATATATATATATGTGTGTGTGTGTGTGTGTGTATTTTGTTCAAATTTTCAATCGTTAATAAAATTCTATTCATCCAATCAAGTACAAGTAAATTTTTTAAGACTTGTATTCGATTACATTTGATTTTAATACAGTTTATTCAAATATTAATTCATTAATTTATTTAATTTTTTACTAATTAAAAAAACTAATTTTCTCGCCTTTATATTAGTTTTTTATCAATAGTTTTTGTTGGGTCAGGATAGCCTGGTTGATAGGGCGTTAAATTCGTATCCCTTGTGCTGCGAGTTCGTCCCTGGTCACAAAGTTCTCCTTGTCGAGAGTTATACCACTGGGGGTACTGAGTCAAAGCTGATCATTATTCGGTTCCTGGGAGGTGCATACCCTCAGAGGCTACTGCTCCCATTCTTCCGTTGTAAAGCGGAATACGAGAATAACAATTGTAATTATTTAATAAAAAGTAAATAAAATAATTTTTTTTTCTTTATATCCAAAGTAGGAATTGATTTCAAAAAATAGTTTTTATATTATTTGTTTTAGTATGATAATATTCATAATCTGGTATACTATTATTAAACTGTTCTAACTAGGTAAAATTATCTACAAGAAAAATAGTTGGGCACAGGCCACTCAGATTTCTCGTATTGTAAATATTTAACTCAAAATTACTTTAATAGAATTTTAGTTGGATTTTTAATTAAAAGTTAATTGAAATTTTTCCGTTTCATTCATTGATTATGAAGCATCTTTTTATATGAAAGCTTTTTTCAATCTTATTGAATTTGTACTATTAGTCCACACTATCCCTTCATTGAAATACTTTTTATTCAGCCATTCAAGCTCAAATACATTTTTTTAAACGTTTAGTGAATGACACTTGATGCTAATATATTGTTTTCATATATTAATAACTAATTAAATTAAATTATTTTTAATACTTTAAATAGAGCTTTAGGAATTTATAATGGATTTTGAAATCAACAGGTAGAGCTCAATCAGTAAAACGCAGGATTTCAATATTTTTCAAGCGAAGGTGAAGAATAAGAGTTCAATTCTTGAAAAAAAAATCACTAATTTTTTTGATAAATTAGTTATATTAATTGTAATGTTTAGTAAAAAGTAACTGAAACAAAAGATTGTCTTTATTGACCTAAGTAGAAATTGACTTCATTTTTTTAAATATTACTTGTTAATGATTCATATCATCAATATAAATTCAATGTCATCAATTTTATTTATGTAATTTTTTATCTTCAAACTCAACAAATTTTAAAAAAATGTATTATTTATATTTTGCATTAATAATTTTTATTGTTTCATTAACTATATTTAACCACAGGCACATTGCATTTACATTAAATGAATTTTTATGTATGTTTTTGTTAGTATAACTAATATTAAATTTTTAAAAGCAATAATACGTATTAATATTAAGCAATTATCATGAGAAGATGAATCGAACTAAAAGCACAAATCTTTTCTAAATTTGTTTCCTTTAAATTTATTATGGAATTTTGAAAATTTTACAAATTTCGTTTGAATATCAATTTGATTATATTTACAGATAAAACATTTCTTAATCAATAATTTCATAATCTACTAATTCGTATGCTTTGAAAGGAAATAACTGAAATCTACTATATACCAATAAAAATAGCCGTTACGGAAAAAACAGTCGTTAACGAACTTAAATGTTATTAACAACCAAAATAAATATAATATTTAATCTTACAATGTAATAGATGAAGTAGGTGCTTCAAAAAGAAAAAAAATCGCTCAAGATTTGTACTATCTAATTACATACAATATGTATTTGCTAAAATTCTTGAAAAAAATTATGGTGTATGGCAGTGTATGCTTATATCAAATAGGCATCAGTCATCATTTGCCTTTTAAGCTACTAGATAAAGTTTCTACAAACTTTATTTATAAATCATTTGATATACCCAGCATTTTTTTAAATGCAAATTTTTTTTAACAACGAAGATAATTCTTAATTAAAAATGGGAAAATCAAATGAACGAAATGAATTTTAAAAACTGCCAACAGTTAAACTTCGTTAAAGGTTATTATATAAATGTTCTATAAATGCTTCAAATTTTGTTCATAAATACTAAAATTAAAGAAAAGTTTGCAATGAACGTTTAAGCAAATACCTAATTAAAAAAAATCATCTTTATCAATGACTAGTCACCTAACGTAACTAATTATTTAGCCTTTAGTAGCACTAGTTATAGTGATTTCGTATATATCTTTTATCATGTAATTCCATGTTCATGATAACGCCAAATTCTCTTATATTAAAGCTTCGTTATTTTAATTGTTTCTTATATAAGTTCTGTTTATTTTGTGCATGAATACTTTTTAAAAGAGATCAGTCCCATGATAGTATGGCGGAACTAAAAACGTAAATATCTAATTCATCCATCTAATAAATTTTTTTTGTATTCTATCAACTCCCTTATCCGTCTCGCAAATTACACACATGCTAAGCAGAAACCTTGATTTTGAGATCTCAACAATCGAAAAACAACAACGCCAATCAGATAATTGAGGAAATGATAAAAACGTTTCAAAATTTGGCAACAATGTAATCTTTTATTGGGAATTAAAGAAAAATGTTTTTTCGAAAGGAAAGTAGAAATCAAAGAAAATAAATTTCGGAGAAAATGCACACTATTACTGAATTTATATTATTAAAATAATTTTTTAATTTTTGGAATGATATAATTTTTTGGAAGTTATCTCAAAAAAATGCCAAAAGTCCAATCTAATTTTTAATTAATTAAAATTTAAAAAATGTTCTGAGGTACATATTCCCGAATCCCAAAGTATGTGTGCCAAGTTTGGTAGTTGTAGGCCAAACACCAATATACATACGAACATTCATCTTTTTTATTAATATAGATACAGATGAAGCCAGAAGAATAAGGTATCGCAACATTTTCAAAACGCACATTCAGCTTTATACATGAAGCCAGAAGAATAAATTATCGCAAAATTTTCAAAAAAAAAAAAAAATCAATTAATTAGAAACTAACTGAGAATTTTTGGTTTTTCTTCCGAATTTTTAGAGAAAATTATTTTAAATGAAATATTTTTATATTATTTTAGAATTCCAAATCTCATCCTCTTCAGTGACATTAACGTTTTTTTTTTTTCATTTTTCTTTCCTTCGGAATAAGGAACTTCCTTCGAATTTTGAATTACTTCGTTGTTAAGCAATAGCAAAACTTTTAACTATGCTGAGATGGAGATGTTTATATTTTTGTTTTATTTTTAAATATTTAGTCAACAATATTTTTATTGTTTTTAAAATAATTATAACATTCATATGTTATAAATGTTTGTCATCTAGTTTTATTTGCTTCTCCTACGAAATAATAAATATATAATATTAGAATTGAGAAATGCAGCACTTTTAATAGTAAGAAATTTGAACAGATTAAACGATGTTTAAAAACACATATTCATCTCTAATTCAAATGAAAGCAAGGAAAGTAAAATTCTTGCAAAGGAATAAAAAAGATTGTCTTAATAAAAAAATGACAAGAATACTTACTAAAATGTTTTTCCTCTCTAGTCTGGACAAAGACTAAAAGAAAAGTTTGAAAACAGACGATTAAGAATTGATGCCAGGGACAGTAACAAATTTATTTATTGTCGTATTTTTATAAATAAAAAAATTATTTAATTAATTTTATTTAAAGTCAGTAACTTTTTATAAATATAGAATTTCATCATGAACATATTTTTCGAATATATTATGCTAATAAGGATGAACAAGTTTTGAGTTATTTCTGTAGTAAATGTTAATAATTTACCAAAAAAAATTAGCCACATATAATTTTTTAAAAATCGTCTGGTTCAATTAATACTCACATTTTTGCTAAAAAATGTTTCAAACGATTAAAAGAAATTGTGTATTATTTTATTCTGTAAATTTTTTTTAATAAAATGATTTGTATTATTAACTTGTGCTGATTTGTATTAAAATAAAAATCTTTGTACTGATAATATTGTACTGATTTGTATTAAAACAAAAATATTTGTACTGATAATATTGTACTGATTTGTATTAAAATAAAAATATTTGTATTGATAGTACTTTAATCTCAATCACAGAAAAATGTATCATCTAGATGTTGTAGACAAACAGTACAATTGTTCTCTTTGAACTTTGCCAGTTCTCTAAATATGATTTTAAAAAGCATGAATTAATTAAATTCTTTTGAAAGAAGAAATGATTAAATGACTAATCCATTAAGATTTTAAAGCATTATATACATATTAAAATATTAATGCTTTCAAAACTGAAAAATGCTCAGTTACATTTAATCATATTTCGTTAATAATTTTTTTAATTTTTAATTTGTTGTGTTTTTTAGCACCTGATTAAAAATCTAGAATTTCGTGAATTGATTGATTGATAGAAAATTTAATAAATTATTTTAAAAATCTATTTATTTACTGTCGAAAATTTATTCGAAAAGGAGTTACGGCTTCTTACGAGCATAAGAAAGTATTTCAACTAAAGAGCATTTAAACAGAAAACGACTTAACATTGTAATGTAGTCGTATATATTGATAATTTCTTTTTAAAATTATGTGTTGCAACTTATTGTTTTATTCTTTTATTATTCTTTTCAAAATTTAATTATTTTATTATTCTTTTCAATATTTAATTATTTTATTATTCTTTTCATTATTTTATTCTTTTATTATTCTTTTCATTATTTTATTCTTTTATTATTCTTTTCATTATTTTATTCTTTTATTATTCTTTTCATTATTGTGCTATTCTTTTCATTCTTTTATTTTTTTTTATTCTTTTCCTTGTTTTATTTTTCTTTTTATTATTATTTTCTTCGTATTTTTTGAAAATTTTTAAACAAAAGTAAACAGTAAAAATATCTCATTTAAATTTCTTGATACTTTTTATGCAGAATCAAATTTGATTAAATTCAAATATGATAAATTGTTAAAATTTTACAAAAAATATATCTGTTCTAAATAATTGTTTCCTCATATGATATTTTAATTTTCATTTTATTATATTTCTCTTATTCCTATGAGTATCTAAAGAAATTTTTTCGAAATTTGAGTCCCATTTTAACAGACAGTGATGTAGAAGTTGTATGAAATTGTTTATAAATTTAATTATGTAATTATTTCTCTCTAAAAAGCTTTAAAAATATTAAATGGAATTATTTCTTGTGAAATAGTTTATTTTTTGCAAGAAAATGAACTGTTCTAATGTTAATTCAGAAGTTTTAAAAAAGAGGGTGAGGTGGGATTTTCGCGAAAAAATTAATAAGGTTTTATAAGCTATTGAAAACTTTTTGTTAGAAAAATTCGTTCATCCGAAAGAATTAATGTCGAAGAATATATCTTTGCAAATAATCGATTTATTATATTTACAGGTTATGATAAAAAACGTTTTTTTAAAAAATAATATAGAAATAATTTCATTGATAGTAATATAGAAAAAAAAATATTACGATTTCTGAATTAATATCAAGATTAATTGAGCTGAATTTATTTCTCTTATCATAGACGTCTTTAAGATAAATTAAAATAACATTTATTACAAGACTATAAAAGGCTTTTAAATATAGTAAAAACTTTTCGTTTAAAATTATTACATCGCAAATCTTAGCAGAACAAAATATAACTTAAAAGAGCAGTGATCCTATATCGATAATTTTTCTGTTCCGTTTAGCTGCTCTACAGACCATCGGTGGTTATGGACGTTTATTCCGAAAAGAGAAATTGGTCTGCTTCTGGGTATCTTATTTTCCTTTTGTCTTCCTTTTACACGCTGAGGCAGTAGAGGTAATTTACTTATTAACTTTCATTTACTTTATAACTTTTCATTTCAGTAGAGGTAATTTACTTATTACTTATTAACTTTCATTTACTAATTAATTTTCATGTTGGTTCCATCTGTGAAAGGTAGTTCTTTTCTTGTTTTTTTTCGAATTCTCTTTTGAATTATTGGGCTCAATTCATGCCTAGGCATAATTATATAGAAAACGTAACTGCACAAGCCATTTAATTATAAGAGTACAAGATAAATGCCACTCTTTAGGAGAGAGATATTTTTGAACATCTTAGGCTCTGTTTAAATTTTACACAATTTATTTATTTGGACAAACACAACTGCACATGCCATTTAATTATACGAGTTCAAGATAAATGCCACTCTTTATAAAAAAGATATTTTTTAACATCTTATGATCTGTTTAAATTTTACACATTTTTTTATTTGGACCAAAATATCGGTTCAATTATATATTGAAAGATGCGATTGTCATATAAAACATTCTGAGAATTCATGTAACGAGCTGTAAAATTTTGAATTAAACTACATTTAATACACTTTTTTTTTAGTATTCTAAAGAAATGTCAACACGGTTTTTACTAAGCTTTTTATGATAATGCTAAACAATAAAAATCATTCTAATGCAAGTAGAAAATGATATTAAATAACCTAGACAAAAAAATTTGAGCTCATAGAGTAGCACTTTATTACATTTCTAATAGAATTATGTTACTAAAAATACTGAAAAATTAATATAAGATAATGCATCAAAATATTAAATCAGAGGTATAAATTGCGATATTTTTTAAAAATGCAAGCTAAAAAATTGCAAAAAATAATTAAACCGGAGAATTAAACTTTAATGTTAGGAATTAATTCAAAGCTATTCTTCTGATATAGTAAGGGAATCAATTTACGTGATATTGCAGTTATATAAGTAATGTTATGTAAATACCATCTAAATATTTATCAATATCATATTTGGTCGTAATTGTCATTAATAGTTTATACTTTATTACTTGTTATGTTAGAAAAAAATAACATTTATCATTTGACCTTTAGATGTTATAATAAATAAATAAAAAAGTTTATCTTATTATATATATATATTTTCAACTTCAGAACTCTGAATTGTTACAAATATGGAATTTGAAATTTCAAAACTAATTTTTTAGAAATTCTTTAAAATTCGAATGTGAATTAGAATATCTTCTACTAAATCATTTTAAAATATAAGCTAATAAAGAATATTAATTCCAGAAAGGTAAATATTGGCCAGCTTTGATTAGGCTTACATATTCTAAATATTCCATTGAAACACCTTCATTACTTTGAAAAAAGAACTAAGCATTTAATTAAAATTATAATATGCTTACTTAAAATCAAACTAATGAAAAATATGTAACGAATAACAAAAAAAATCATTCATTACTTTAATCAGGAGAAATATATTCTTATCACGAAAATGAGTATTTACACGCGCGTGTGGGAATCGAACTTTGAAATGGCATTCCCATTTTAAATTATCTTATGTTTAAATTATACCATTTTATGTTTATGTTATCTTATGTCATTTAAAGTTTATCACAGGAAGATAATTCTTCCTACTTCAAAAATCAAATTTCACCGTTTACCTTCAATACTTCAAATGCTGGCATTCATAAAAAGGAAATTATTCTTTTTTTTATAAATTGTAACATTTGTGTTCATTGTGGCAACAATGTATTTTTGCGGCAATATTTTTCACAAGTGATATTTTTTCTTCCTAATCTTTCAGTGTATATTATTTTTTAGCTTTAAACTATTCCTCAAAATTTTCTATAATTGATGTTTAACTTAAAATTGGTCAAGAAACCATTCTTGAACTTTTAAAGACTTATTTAACGACTTTAAATCTTACAAGTCATCCTGGTCGTTCTCTATTAGAGATCCTTTTGTCTTTAATCATGAATAAAAGCAAATTTTAATTTTTGAAAAACAATAATTAAATAAAAAATTAAGATTCTAAATTGTTTTATCCATAATAGGTATCTTTCCCATGTGTTTTTATCATATATTAAAATACATAAGAAGAAAACATTCGACAACGTTTTACAACATTCTAACATTCTACATTCAAATATCCATTCTAACATTCAAACATTCGACAACATTCACGCTTTCTCAGGTTTCTCTGTGATAATCATAAAAATCAACCAGATTGAAGTTAAATGAAATAAAATTAGTTGATAAATTATTTTAAATTTAATTCTTCTCAATTAATCAAGGTATCATTTATTTACTTTTTTATTCATATAAATTCGTAAGTAAGTCTCGGGTTTCCCGATAATAATCATGAAAATCAACCAGATTGAAGTAAAATGAAATAAAATTAGTTGATAAATTATTTTAAATTTAATTCTTCTCAATTAATCAAGGTATCATTTATTTACTTGAATGAAACTATTTACTTCGTTTGTAAATAAATTATCCATAGATATTGTTTAATGTTCTGATTTAGTTAATGGAAAAATGGCTTTGAAAAATCTATTCTGTGAATTTATTCTCTACAGGCAATTATGTAGTATTGCTCTTTTTAAAATTTTTGAGCATATTTATGTTTTTCTAAAATATGTATCCCAATTGAAATTTACAAAGTAAAACTCAGAGTTTTATTATCATAGTAGTAGTCATATTTTACAATGACGACTTAAATTTTTTTAGACACTGATTAATGGCACTAAACACATGGAAAAGGTGTGGTCCTACAATTTTCTTCATCCTTGGTTGGGTACAGGATTGTTGACCAGGTACGTATCTGTGTCATCATTCGAAGTCACATAAGTTTTGATAATTATAACGGGAAATATTTATCAAAACTGATCTTTAAGTGCAAATATAATTTTAGTTAGAAACAGTAAATTTAAATGAGTCAGTTACATATTTGTAAATGGATAATACCGGGTGTCCCAAAAGTTCCCGTACTGATGATTTGTGAATTTATTTTACAAAAATAACAGGTTTAAAAAGAATTATTTTTATGCCAATGATAAAAAGCACTTTTAACATAATTAAGGAAAAAAAAATATTGAACTTACATTCATAATAAATGTTCAAAATGTCCATCCCTTTCTTGGAGACAAAGCTGAACTCGTTTGCGCATGTTTTTCGAAACGCGTTTTAACATGCTAAGAGTGATTTCTTGTATTCTTTGGGTAACAGCGATTTTCAAATCATCTATTGTTTGAGGATCACCTTCATGAACTTTGTCCTTTAAATATCCCCACAGAAAAAAGTCCGGAATGTTCAGATCAGGGGATCGAGATGGTCAAAAATTTGTTGAGATAATTCGGTCACCGAAAAAAACTTCAAGCATGGCCATGGTTTCATTACTCGTATGGGAAAATTTAATATACAGTAAGACCCCGCTTAACGCTGTTTCGTTTAGCGCTATTTCGGTTTAGCGCTCTTTTATTTCAACCCGGGGATTCCACGAAATCGCTCGCAGTATACGGGGATTCCCCGAAATATTATGCAGCGATAGGTTTCAAATACATATCCGAAAGAGTGTACTTGTATTTGTTGTTTGGTGCGGTATTGTACAGACATATTTTTATTACTGGAAACATTTGTTGACATTATTGTAAGTAGGTATTAATTTACATATTTAATACTATATTACAGTGTCAAATATTTTGATCTTTAGTTTTTTGCTATGGGTGATAATGAAAAAGAAAAGAAAGCAACCAGAAAAAGTATTTCACTCAAAACTAAAATGGAAGTCATTAGAAGATTAGATTCTGGTGAACGTCAAACTCTAATTAGTGCTTCATTGAATTTGCCAACTTCAACAATAAGGACCGTCATGAAGAATAAAGAAAAAATACTGTCATCGGCAACTGCAACTACGTCAAGCTCTGCAACTAGAATTACCCGTTCTAGAAATAATATCATAGAGGAAATGGGAAAACGACTATCTATATGGATTGAGGACGAAATTGACCGCAATATGCCATTAAGCCAATCTATCATAATAGAATAAACTAGAAGAATTTTTAATTACATTCAGGCTGAGACAATTGACAAAAGCGAAACTTTCGTTGCTAGTCGAGGATGGTTTAATCGATTTAAACATTGAAATAACCTTCACAACATAAAGATTACAGGAGAAGCAGCAAGTGGTGATACAAAAGCGGCGGCTGAATTTCCAGCGATATTTAAAAAAATAATTGAAGAAGAAAACTATCCTCCAGAATTGGTTTTGAATGTTGATGTATACAGGCTTGTTTTGGAAAAGAATGCCGAAACAAGCATTTCTATCCCGTGAAGAGAAACGAGCACCAGGATTTAAAGCTGCAAAAGATCGCTTAACCCTTCTACTAGGTGGTAACGAAAGCGGAGATTTTAAATTAAAACCATTACTAATTTACCATTCCAAATACCCAAGAGCGATGAAAGGCATATCTAAATCACCTTTACCTGCAATTTGGGAGTCTAATAAAAAATCATGGATAACTGCGAAAATTTTCCAGGATTGGTTCACTGAATATTTCTGCCCGTCTGTTAAACGTTATTGCGAAATTTAAAAACTTGAACAAAAAGCACTTCTGTTAATTGATAATGCTCCAAGCCACCCAACAAATTTATCAGATTTAACAACATGCATTCCAGTCGAAGTGGTTTTCTTGCCGTCTAACACAACTGCCTTAATTCAACCAATGGACCAAGGCGTTATATCAAATTTTAAGGTTTATTACTTGCGGCGAACCTTTAAGCAAATATTTGAAAAAACAGACGGAGAAGAGAACCAGTCCGTAAGAGAATTTTGGAAAAACTACAACATTGTGGATGCTGTAGAAAACATAGGTCTTTCTTGGAATGAGGTAACAGAAAGATCTTTGAAAGGAGTATGGAAGAATATTTGGCCGGATTTAAGTAAGAGCGATGATGTTGGACACTCTGTCGATGTGAATGAAATAGTGGAAGAGATAGTGAAATTAACGAAGCAAACCGGTTTTGAAGGGGTAAATGTGGAAATGTCGAAGAAATAATTCAAGTAGCAGCGGCTAGTCTTTCTAATGAGGAGCTCAAGGTATTAACTGAACAAGAAGAAAACAAAAATGTTGACAGCAGTGATTCAGAAGAAGAACAAAAAGAACTTTCGATGGCGTTTGTAAAAAGGAGTTTCTCTACCATAACTGAAATAAGGGATCAATTCATTGAAAATGATCCGAATTTTGAAAGGAGCTCAAAAGTAAGGCGTGGTGTTAGATATGGTCTATCCGTTTATGAAGAACTTTTAAGAGAACAGTGCAAAAGAAAAAGGCAAACAACATTAGATGCTTTTGTCACAAAAAGGCAGAACACTGAAAACGCGGAAGGCTAACTAAATATGACCGACTTAGAATTTTATTTGTTTTTTTAAAGAATATTCGTTTTGTTATTTATATTTTGTTTTTATTTTTGCAAGAAATAATAATGTGGTATTAATTTGGGCTTTAAGAAATAAATGTTTGGTTTTATTTTTATTAAAAAAACATACTTTTTAAATTTAATACCTAACCAATTTCCTAGCCATCTTCCCCTAACCCCAATATTTACATGTAAAGATAGCCTCGTTTAGCGCTGTTTCGCATTACGCTCTAATTTGATGGAACGTATCCCCCGCGTTAAACGGGGTCTTACTGTACTTGAAAAAAAAACCCCATGGACAGTGATTTTTTAAATCTGGGGTACGTGAACTTTTTGGACACCCTGTATAATACAAGAATACTGTGAAATGTTGGCCACAAGGATACACAAAGCATTCGGTTTTCGGTTGGAAATCTGGACAATATTTATAAATTAAAAAAATAACAATATTTTGGAAAATATTTATGAATTAAAAGAATAAGATCTATAATGCTGTAAAATCTTGAAATTGGTAACTTCTGATAAAACAAGACGTTAGGTTTAAAATTGAAATTCGTTTTCTAATTACATCAAATTATGTTATTTGAAACAATGAAGACATAGAAAGATCGTTTATATATGTTAGTAAAATTGCAATTCTAATCTATTAATGAATAAAGTTGGGCTATATATTAAATAAATATTCAGAGAATACAATTTTGCAAAATTCAACTATTCATTCTAAAGCTATTTCGATTCGAAAAGTGTTAAGAAATTGGAAAGTGTTGGAATTTTATTTACATTTTTTTTTGAAATGAGGAGATTGTTTAAAATTATAGTATAAAGATTCAAAAAAAAAAAAAAAAAAAAAAAAACTCAATTTCATTCATGTATTTTACGACTGAATTTATAAAGAAATTCCCCTATCATCCCATTAACCACTATCATCCTGGCACACGTTAAATCTGTCGTGGTCGCAAAGTTCTCCGTGTAGAGAGTAATACCACTGGGGGTACTGGGTCAGAGGTGATCGTTCTCTGTTCCAGGTCTAAATTACGATCTGTGGATGAATGAATGAAATGCATGAATGATGTCCGCCGCCTAAAAAGGGTTTTTTTGACGTGTGTGAGCCATGAGTCAAACTTCAACCCTCTGGTGCTCAGGGGTCCATACCCTGAGAATCTACTGCAACTTTTCTTCTGCTGTAAAGCGGAACACGAGAAAAACAATAAACACTATCATCACATTTGAGTATTCAGCATTTTCTTTAAAAAACGTGAATAGAATGTACATACTGAAACCTGGATAAGTTTTAAAATCAATCCATAATTCATTCCTCTTTGAGTTTCTAAATATATTACTTTGCATTGACTGATAAATTTAATTTTTAGCTAATTGTGGCAATTTGCTTTCCAGTGCATTATATATTTATCATTGAAAAATTTACTTGAGCCCAGAATAGAAATTGATAAACAATTTAAGATTAAATATATTCTTTCCGAAAAATGGAAAGTTTTAATCTAAAAATATTCAGGAAATAAGCTACTGTATTCTCAATATATATATTTGTTTCGTACGAAAGGAAAAAAAAAGCAGACAAATTTTATTGAAGAACACAATAATATTTCAAACGCTTCATTACTTTTATGAATAAACATCAATGAAACTTTTATAAATTCCTAATATTATTTTGAAACTAGGCATTTTAGGCTACCAGTTGTTCAGCAACCGTATAAAAAGAATTATAAACCGCCATCAAGTAACTCTGATTAATTATTTCCTAAAACAATAAAAGAAAAAAATTAAAGTACCCTGATTATTTAGTATGCTTGAAAAATGCTGAAATAACTTTCCCTTCTCTCTCTCTCTGAAAAAAATCGAATCTATCTGTTAGTTGAGGCTGGGAGCTCTATTAAAATTTAATTCTTGATATCTTGGGAAAATGTGCTAAATTGGGTTAATGATCGCACGTCCAGCCGTTAAGATCTCTCATTAGACATACAAAATGTTGAAGCTAAAGGCTCTGTCAAGTATTTCCATAGGGAATATACAGTGAAACAATTGTTTTTTCTCTCGTATATTAAGAACAAGGGGTTTCACTGATGACACTAGATAACATATCTGAGAATCATGAACTATCATATCAAATAAAAATTAGAAAAATTAGTGCAGTGATTATGTTCGGGGAATTATTGATCTACTTTTGCCGCTATTTAGCTATATTGATACTAGATGCATCCATCTACGGGTTGCTGTGGTTCAGTCTGATTAAATGGAAAAGAAAGAAAAGGAAAAGAATGTGTTTCAAATATGATTAACTTTACAATGTATATGAATATACAATATTTTTTGTGAGCCGGAGTCCTGGAACAGGGATAGAGCGTCTTCCTCGTGATCTGGGAGACTCGGGTTCGAATCCCAGTTCGGGCATGGTTGTTCTGTGTTCTATCTGTAAAGTGAGTGAATGTGCATCCGTATTAAAAGGGACTGTGCAAGCGACTGTGATGAGTGAGTAGCAAAAGTTGTTCGTACTCTTGGCACTAGTTGGCGTTACTACAAAACAAGAGACGCTGATTGGGCTTAAATCGCTGACTACCTCAGCTATCTTGTCCATGGCAAGTGCCATTAGAAACAACAACATTTTTTACCGTTTTATTGTCAATGCTCATGTATAAATGTCTGGTTTAACACCCAACATATAATTATCAATGTGAGAAAAATCCATGTTTCGATCTAAATCTCAGATTTCTAAATATTAGCAAATAACTTTGGTGATGGGGATTTGAGATCAGTTTAAATTGGGCATTGCAATTTGTTAAATTGAAATGACATATTTGTTGGAATCGCAGGATTTTTTAGAATCGGGGCATCTTCACTGTTGAAAGGTCAGGGCAAGATTGTAACTTTTGTGGTGTTGCTCATAAATATTTTTGTTACACTCCACAGCCGTTGCAAAGTCTTGGTTGGTCAGTATTTTGCAATATGATAGTTGCCATCCAACTTCAATTTGATTCAATAGAAATTGAAATCGTGTGATAGTATCTCTGGATGCATGTGTAATATCTATGCATCAACTAAATAAAAAAACCTGTCTGTTATCGAATGCAGCATTGTATCGAACTGTCAAAGCAATCGGTGAAGAGCATTCGGAGATTACTGATTTTGAACAAACTGATATTTCAAATTGAAATCGTAGGATAGCATTTTTGGATACTTGTGTGATATATATATATGCATTAAATAAAAAAATTTTCTGTAATCGAATGCAACATTGTATCAAAATTTCAAAGCAATCGGTGAAGAGCTCTCGGAGATTACAAATTTTTAACAAACTAACATCTGAAATTGAAATCGGACGATAGCATCGCTGGATACATGTGTGATATCTATGCATTAACTAAATAAAAATACTGCCTGTAATCAAATGCAACATTGTATCAAAATGTCAAAGCAATCGGTGAAGAACTTTCGGAGATTATTGATTTTGAACAAACTGACATTTGAAATTGAAATCGCGCGATAGTATCTCTGGATGCATGTGTGATATCTATTTATCAACTAAATAATAAAAAAATCTGTCTGCTATCGAATGCAACATTGTATCAAAATTTCAAAGCAGTCGGTGAAGAGCTTTTGGAGATTATTGATTTTATACTAACTAAAATTTTCATTTTTATTGATAAAGATTTACCTAATAGAATCATATTTCACGCATTCGAAAGAATCTATTTGACTTTTAAAGTTGCAATTATCGATTCATTTTATCTGGTTACATGCCCCAGAACATTCTTTGGATGATAATACTCTCAATGCAGTCTAAATAAGACATAGAAAAATTAAGCTCATACTTTTATAGTAGCATGATTTCAGATGCTATGGAAAATAAACTCTTTTTATCTGGGTAACCCTCACAATTAGTGGTCATTTGTTTATTTTTATTAATATACCAAAAAATCTAAATCGTTGTCCAGACAATACATATTTCTTTTATTGAATGAGGATGTTCAATTTATGAGAATTATAAGGTATTTAATTCTATTTTTCTCGTTAGTCATGGTTCCAAGTGGAAATCCCGAAGGAAATTATTGACAGCGTCTTTTCACTTCGACATTTTGAAGGATTTCTTGCCAATTTTCAATAAACAGGCCCAGATCTTGGCAATGAGTTTAAAGAGGGACATAACAAAGGATTTTATTGACATTGTGATGCCTGTAACACTCTGCAGTCTTGATATTATATGTGGTAGGTATAAATAAGAAAACACTTATTTCGCCCAGAAAAACTTATATATTTTTTACATTCCAAGTTAATTCATAAAAAAGTGCATAAATTGGTAGCCTTGATGTATTTCTCTAAGCTTTATTAGGCTTTTTTATTCATACTGCACTGATTCGAAATGACATTTCGAAGAAAATTGCTTTATTTATTTTAGTGCTATGTTGGAGTAAAAGGATTAATATGTTTTTGTAATATAATGAAAAGTGAGAACAAAGAATAAATAAAATTTATCGAAGAACAACTTTTCCGGCAATTATATAAGGAATATCATAAGCACAGTGTTCTAAGGCATTATCATTGTCTTTTTTATATAATTTTATATCATATTACAGTATATATAAAAGATTAAAATGAAATCTGCTATGCATATTTCAACGCATAATGGCAGAACATAATTTCTTGAGTGGCCAAGCACCACGTACTCGTGCAAGTTAAATTATATTTTTATTCATTTTAATTGTTTCATTTTCATTTAGTATTGCAAATGATACAAAAAATTTTGTTTCGCATTTATTGTTAAAAAATATCACATTTCCTATTTATTTCATTTCATATAATCACCTGCTCAAAATGACATTTTTCTTGGTTTTATTTACTGTAGTCAATAACTTATTTTTTTTAATCAGCGCTTTTGTAAATGTGATGGTACCACGTTATTAAAAACTGATTTTTTTTAGATGCTTGTGCAGACAATAAAATGTTTATTTTTCGCTTATGGATTTTTGTTGACACTACAAACCTCATTCCCAAAAACAACGTCATGTTCTGACATGATAATATCATAAAATGTAAAAGACGCTTGACGTGTTAACAATAAATTGATTTCCTACAAAAGAAGAAATAAAGAATTCCGAATTTCTGTAGTGAAAATTGAATATAATTGTTCTACTGTAAAATTTTTAGCCTTATATTTGGAAGGTAAGGTAGAAAAATCGGGGTAGAGATATGTTTGCTATTATCATTTACTTAAAATTGATTAGATTCTGAAATTTACAGACAAATGTTTGTATCATAAAGTTTTCCTTCTACTTCTTTTCTTACTTTTCTCAGTTTCTAATTGGATCGACCCCTTTAGTGCGTAGTATTTATTACCAAGAGGTTCTCCATTGTTCTTTTACAGAAACCACTTTAGGGGTTTCCATTGCAGCGCAAGAAAATGGGGAGTCGCAATATGTGAAATCAGTTACGAGGTAAGTGTACACCAAAAATGATTTTAGTGCATAACACGTGTGTATACTACATTTTTTAAGAAAGAACTGCTATTCCTGCGCATGCTTTCTCTGATCAGTGAAATGTGTTTTATATTTCAAACAAGATTCCCGTCACTGGTAAAATAAAAACCTATGTCAAATCTGCAAAAATTTATTTGGTATAATCGATATAAGCTATTTTTAGAGATAACTAGAGTGTTTCGTAATGCTCAATATTTGCATTTACTTCGAATAAAATTTTTTTTTCTGAAAGAACATAATAAATAACTCACTATGAAAAATAAAGATGGTTTTTTTTAACTGTAAAGCACGTGACTTATTTACTCAGACAATATTCAAGAATCAAAAAAAGATTTTAGTTATTCCACATATTGAGAGAAAAATTCTATTAAAACTTAACTATGAAAATTTAGTCTAAGGCTATTTATAGCTGTAAAAATGATGTAAAATAATAGAATTTTAGAAATGTTTTATTGTTGAATAAATGGATAATATACAAAACTACATTTAAATTTATTTAGTTCCTTATTAATTCAGTACTTATTTGTACTCGAATAGTATCCATTCATATCAAATAGTGTTCTAAAATGCATATTTGATCTTATGTAATATTGTATATCTCAAAATTTATTTCAGCTAGATTTGTATTTCGAACCATTTGTGTGGTAAAGAGTTGCTAACAACAACAACAACAAGAAAGTTAACGAGGCAGTTGGCAGTTTAGTGTAATTATAAATTAAACGTCACACTAAAGAACAAAAAATTTTCATTGATTTATAATATAGTATAAATAATGATTTTGTTGTTACAGATTTTAATTTTCACTCAAAATATGGTAGGTGCCATATTCCATCTAAGTAATATAATTATTGCAGGAATAATGATAATTTCCTACAATTTATTGTTTTGTTATCAGAATTGGCCATTCAGAGGATTCGATTTAATATCTTTGGATTATCTTTTTCTAACTGACCTCTTTAAATAAATGTAATTGAATTTATTGATACAACGCTAATTTTCCCTTCTTCTAGAAATGAGAGATTGAGGCTTGATATCATAAATTTTAACATAAAAATATCAAGGAATAAGTTTAAATGCTTTAAATGAAAGGCATGGCAGGTTGCATTGCATAAAAGGTCGGCTGGTTATGATAAGCAAAATAATGGTTTATAGGACCAAAAAAAGGGGGGGTGCTCATGTAGTAAATGAATTATTTCCCATGAGCTATAAAATCTTGTTGTTTTATTCATAATGGTTCACTTTTAATGACCTCGAATTGTCATCTGTCATGCTATCCTTTGTTTCATTAGAAACTCTTTATCGTACTAATGAAATAATACGCAATTCTTTTGAGATTCGGAAAGTCTTTTATATTTTAGAGCTATGTACGAGACATGTATTGGGAAAGCATGCCTAAAACTCAATGAAGAACATTTCCATTGATTGAACAAAAAATAAAACAAAACTATACGAAATTAAGAAATATTTGGGGTACATCTATGCTTTTAATTGTATTTTATCTTTGAAGGTGAAAGTTTTTTAATGATGATTGAGAGTATAATTTTGATGAACATTCTTTAACTTTATTTACATTCTTGATGATTTTAATCCCAATTCTTTAACATTATTTACATTCTTGATTATTCTGATATCTATTCTTTAACGTTATTTAAATTCTTGATTATTCTGATTCCTATTCTTTAACGTTATTTAAATTCTTGATTATTCTGATTCCTATTCTTTAACATTATTTACATTCATGATAATTCTAATTCTTTAATGTTATATACAATATAAGTAATTTTTATTCCTATTCTTAACGCCATTTACATTCCTGATAATTCTGATTCCAATTCTTTAACGTTGTTTAAATTCTTAATTATCCTGATTCCAATTCTTTAACGTTGTTTAAATTCTTAATTATCCTGATTCCCATTCTTTAATGTTATTTACATTCTTGTAAACTTTGATTCATATTTTTTAAAACATTATTTACATTCTTGATAATTCTAATCTAATTCTTTAATGTTATATACAATCTAAATAATTTTGATTTCTAATCTTAACGTTATTTACATTCCTGATAATTCTGGTTCCAAATTTTTGACGTTATTTACATTCTAGATAATTCTAATTCCAATTATTAACGTTATTTGCATTCCTGATAATTCTGATCCCAATTTTTTAGCGTTATTTACATTCTAAATAATTCCAATTATTTAATGTTGTTTATATTCTTGATAATTCTGATCCATTTACCAAACATATTATCTTGCAATTTTATGTTTAGAGCTTCAGATATCATTATGGAGAGAATGGCAAATTGTCTGTTGTGGATAGATTTCATATTTCAATTCACTAAAGTCGGAAAAGAATTCAAGTATCATCTACAAGTTCTTCACGATTTCACCCGATCTGTAAGTCAGAAAATTCATTTTTCTGTGATAGGCTATTTATTATAAAATGCTAGCATATACCTAATATCTTGAATTTACAATTAAAATACGTATATTGAGCTTCACCTAAAATTCAGAAAGTTAGGAATTTCTGTAATCTTAAATTGTTGAATAATTTGCACTCGAAAATAAACGTCAATTCAGATAGTCTCTTTGAAGATAGTAAATACAGATTAATAAATATATTGATATTTATAAATATCACAGATTTAAAATAGTTAAATCTATTGATACATGTGAAATAAAATAATCCTTAAAAGATGTAAACATTTGGAAATAATAGTTAATCATTAACACTTTTTAACTCGAATGTTTAGACACTATTCTCATTATTTTTACTAAGCTCAGATGTATTCATTCGCGTTTCTGCTATACTTTAGCTTTACATAATAATTGTCGCAAGCTATTAAAGTTTATAGATGAAAAATAATGGATTTTTTTTGTATATAATTTATTTTTTTAGATCATTAGAGAGAAAAAGAAGAAGATCCTGAGTGGAAATCAGAATAATCCTGGGAAGCGCAAACGGATGGCTTTGATGGATTTATTGCTTGAACATCACATCAAAACCAAAGAATTAACCGAAGAGGATATCAGAGAGGAGGTCGACACCTTTGCTTTTGAAGTAAGACAACCACAGAAAAGAAAATAATTTAATGCCGGCGTTCTGGCTTGCAGGTAACACGTCTTCTTCGTGATCTGGACGTCCCGAGTTCTAGTCCCGGGAGGCAAAGGAACTCTTTACCTATCAGATGTGTAACGCAAGATAGATGAAATTCGGTTCCTGGATTTAGCATTTAAAGTATATATTCTTACCAAATTTTGAATCAAATTTGTCAGCAATTTGATCCCTTGCTCATCTGTGTGAATTTGGTAACTCTGTTGTGTTGTGACTAATGACACTTGACATGGACAAGCCTCCGCTGATAAGATCAGCAGATTGTCAAGCCTAAGAAATGCGTCTCTTTGTTTTACAAATACCGCCATCTTGGGCTAAGAGTACAACTTAGCTACACATACGTCACAACCCGTTTTATGGGACGGACTACATTCATGCAAATTCATTCATTCATCTCAGATCTTAATTTAGAGCTATCACCTCTGACCCTCTACATCCAGTGATATTACTCCCGATTTAGAGGACTTTGCGACCACGAACAGATTTAACGAGCGCCAATCGCCACCCACTCGGGGATTGTTTTGGCCGGTGAGTTTCGAGCTCGTAACCTAAGGAGTACGAGTCCAACGCTCTACCAACTAGGCCATCCCGGCCCATTTGGCAACTCTAAAACGTAGTTGTTAGAATCAATGGTATGTGATCTTGAGGATACAGCTGTAATTCTGCATCAAATTTTGGTATTATTCGATCAGTAAAAAATACGTCCAAAATTCAGATTCACCACACTAGAATGTGCTAAGATGGTATATTCACATCAATGATTTATATTTATCAATTATTGCCCTCCCAGTGTTCCCCTACAAGATATTCGTGGCCTTCTATCCTAGTTTTGTCCGAGAAGAGAGGAATAAAACCTTTATTTGAGTATGCAAGAAATTAACCTCACTGATTTTGGGACATTAGGATAATTATAAAAACGGGGAAGAGAACAGGACAAATAACAATATTAATATATTAGTAACGACGTTATAACGATAAAACTGAATGGACAAGTGATGAATCAAGATATAATCTGTAGCATTGACTTCGAAGTACAAAGCGAAACATTTCTTATAAAATTACGGTATTTTTAAATAAATATCCAAATGTTTTTTTATTTAAAATATGCATATATCTTAGCGAAATTTATCCAATTAATGCTATAAATAATAAGTAATACAGTTATTTCCGAATGAATGTATGACATTATTACTCCATACTTACGTGGAAAGGCCTTAAAATGGCAAGTCAACGGCCAAAGTAGATGATAAAATATTTTTTAATTCTTTTTTTTCTTTATTATGGAAATATTACTATTTTCAGAATGCATTTTAAAATTTCTGTGTTAGAACAATGAGTAGGTAGAGACGTAATTCTAAATAGAAAGTTAGTACCGGAGAGATCAGTTTTTTTTTCGTGACTCTAAGTTGTAAATCCTATTCTAGGGCTCATTAAAAAAATTATAAACGAAATATAGGGTGTTCATTAATTATTGTAGGGGTTTCCGTATCTCATAATTTTCGAATAATTTTTTTTTGAAAAATAGATTATGTATTCGTAAATTACAACTAATAGAATTTTATTGGTGCTATTAAAGTGCACAAAAAGCTTATTAAAGTCTTATAATAAAACTTGCACAATTTTCACTTTGTTGGCATTCAGGTGAAGGCGGTTATGGAGAACGTTACATATTGCCATATGCGGTATATGTAACTTTACTGCTGATTGTCTCGTTGATTTTCGTGGGCTACGAGTAAACGTTTCTTGGATGCGATCAACATTTCCTGCGAAGTACTCGGTCCTTCCGCTCCCTTTCGGTGTAGAACGCTACCAGTTTTCTGAAGCTGTGTTAATCAGCGTCTGATAGAATTATCCGAAGCAGGATCTTCCTTGTACATGGTCCTGAAGGGAAGTTGAGTAGTTATGACTGATTTAGTTTCTACAATACACACATTGCTTTTTCTTGCATTTTTGCCTTAATTATTTATGATGTCATAATTACCCAGACTGCAAATGCTCTAAGATTGTATTGCTGTCACTTAATATTCTTTGAGTTGTAATTTACGAATACGTAATCAGCTTTTGCGTAATATTTTTTATTCGAAAGTTATGAAGTATGGAAACCCATACAATAACTAATGAACACCCTGTATAATCAAATTGCAAACTCAAGATCGAACTTGAGAAAACGGGGAAGTTACGGGGAAGTCCAAGGATCTAGTTATTACTCCCTTTCTGATGCACTTTTGAAGGTCATGTGTAACCACATGTAATATTTAGTTATAAAAAATTGTTCTTGTTTTGATGTTTGTGCAAAATCGCGTTTTATCGGGAAAGACACCTATATAGATACACATAAAAAATAAAAACATATCTACATATAAAATTTGATCAAAATCGTTAAAGTCGTTTCTGCGATTCATAAAATAAATTTTTATACGTTTAAGAATTGTTTGTTTCAAATTGTCTGACAAGGAAAAGCATCTGTGTGGATACATTTCGAATATTTAGTTCCAGAGGGAAATTTAGTCGAAGCAGCTTTTTGGATCCAGAAAATACTATATTCTGGGTGGGAAAAATAAGATCATACAGGAACTTTGAAGTGAATGAAAGGCCTAATTCCAAGCAATCGTGAGATAATTATGTTTAGAACGCAGATACTTATTCGGTGCCTGACCTCATACCAATGCTTATCTTAAGAGAATCGTCATCTACTCGATCCTTTGGATAGGGAGATGAGAGAAGCTATTGTGATAAAGATTCGGAATGTACTTGACCTGATTGCAGCTAGATAGAGTACTCTTTGTCCCCTTCAATTACCAGACTTATCTACCATTGCTTGCATTCCTTCTTAAATGCCAGAAATTAATTACGTATATCACATATAAATATTCCTTATATATACTTCGATATGATGATAATATTCATAAATGCGAACAAGAATGATAACACACACACACACACACACACACACACACACACACACACACACACACACACACACACACACACACACACACACACACACACACACACACACACAGAGAGAGAGAGAGAGAGAGAGAGAGAGAGAGAGAGAGAGAGAGA
>JAOUZG010025633.1:7775866-7787097 GCA_026289955.1 Argiope argentata
AGAGAGAGAGAGAGAGAGAGAGAGAGAGAGAGAGAGAGAGAGAGAGAGAGAGAGAGAGAGAGAGAGAGAGAGAGAGAGAGAGAGAGAGAGAGGAAGAATGTGAACTAATAGTAGGAATTTAAAACATTAGAAGTTCTATCAGAATAAAGGGCTTGCATACCATATTGAGATAAAATTTCAATAACCTACATCAATGGGGCCGTGAATTATCAGTGCTGAATAAAGGTATCTCCTTATAACTTGCAAAATAATCACGTAATGTCACTTAATTATGCCAGACAATATCTAAGCATATGAAATATTAGATTGCGTTTTAATTTAGCTTTCTGGTGGGTGTCAAAATTGTGGTTTCAAGTTGGGATTTAACATTTCATAGCACAATCATTAGATGGCACTTATTTTATATATCAAATTCAAATAAATACAAGAGCAATCTAATCGAAGCTTTATCGTATATTTTGTAATAAAATTTCTTTTCATTTCTTTCCGAATTAAAATTGTGGACCTTCAGAAAAGACATTATGGATACGCGTAAATGTATTTTTTTATATTTAGGCTTTCAGTTAGGATAGTTTGGTGCTTAGTTACATAGGTAAAAAAAATTTGGAAACATATTTTTTCGCCCTATTGAGACCAAACATTATGACAAATTTCCAATTTTAATGCAGGTTCACCAATCAATTTTAATTTACTTAAGTATTTGAGTTTTTGAATTAAAATCTTTTCACACATGCAAACGAGAATCCTTTGAAATTTAATACATATCTCAACTTTGAACGCTAAATAAGTAGTAATTTTATCATCTAGTGTTTTAGGGCTTGTATTTATTGTAACTTTGGACAATCAGCCAGGCCAGACTTTCTGCTATTCAGTTTCTTTCAGAATTAAATAATTATATTAGTAGTCTAAAAAGCACTTAGCAAGTTACATCCATCCAGCTAAAACATTTTCATAAACAGATAACAAACATAATTTTAAATTCGTCAAAATCTCAAGTTTGAATTCATTGACGATTAAAATATTTTCTTTTTGTATACATTGATTTAAGAGAATAACAATTAAAAGCCTTTTAGTTTTTATAATTATTCGCTTTTTTTTCAATCCAAAATTAATTTTCCTCATAAAAATACATTAAGAATTTTAGAATTAAATGCCGAAACCTTTTTTTGTGAATTAATACATTTTTATTCATTTAGGGTCACGATACCACTTCGATGGGTATTTGTTGGGCCTTGTATCTCATCGGATTGCACAAAGACGTCCAAGAAAAAGTTCACGAGGAGTTGAATCAGATATTCGGAGATGATACCGAAAGAGACGTGAACACGGATGACTTGAAAGACATGAAATATCTGGATCGTGTTCTGAAGGTAAAACTGTAGTTTTTTCACTTCATAATTTAAAATTTTATAACTTTCTTCTATAATTATTCGTAAGAGATTTTTTAAATTTAAAATTACAAATAGAAATAAAACGCAATATGAACTTTTTATATAAATACGCTTACGTCCATAAATTAAGGATAATTCAGAATCACAAATCAAATTCTAAAATAAAGATGTCAACCCTAGCATTATCATACATATCATTATCATCCATATTCAGAATAGTTATAACACAGAGAACGCATGTGGATGATTTTTTAGGCGTCTCCATATATATTGAATATCTTATTAGTATGCATGAAAACGCTATAAATTGCTGTTGATGTGTTGTTGTTACTTATGGCACTTGCATGGACAAGCCCGCTGATACATCAGCAGATTTCAAGCCAGGGAAATGCGCCTCTTTGTTTCACACGTAGCGACATCTAGGGCCAAGAGTACGACTTAGCTACCTACACGCCACAACCCTTATTAGGGGGCGGACTTCATTCATACAAATTCATTCATTCAACTCAGATCGAAATTTAGAACTGGAGCAGAGAACGATCACCTCTGACCCAGTACCTCCAGTGGTATTACACTCGAAATGGAGGACTTTGTAACCAAGAGCAGATTTAACGATCTCGAGCTGCCACACACTAGGGGAATCTTTTGGCTAGTGAGTTTCGAACTCGTAACCTTAGGAGTACGAGTCCAACGCTCTATCAACAGTCTATCCCGGCCCCAGTACTATAAGTCAAAAGAACTAGATATATGAGATTTGGTATGTGATTTCCTCAAAAAACAAGAATATACAAGATGAAGTAAGAATATATAATGTGATGTGCACCAAAAAAGGTGTAATATCTGTCCTCAGCAATATATGACGAAACTGAACAGTAACACACCATATTGTTAAAGTATAAGAGACATTTAAGAGGGAACTTCTATACCTGTTGAAATCTAATTAAAGGAAGTATTTTTCAAGTTAGTATTTATAAAATTGTAGTTTTTGAGGTTCGTTAATAAGTTTTTTTAAATGTTATTTCTCTTTCCCCGATAAATAGGAATCTCAAAGATTGTTTCCATCGGTTCCTATAATTGGGAGACAAACAAGCGAAGACACAACAATTTGTAAGTTATTTTTCTTTTGCATTTTATAATGTAATACTTTTAAAATTACATACTTCCTTCATTCCACAATAATAGTAAAAAGTGTATGTCTAAACAGGAATTAACGGCCATTGTAATTAGGAATTATATTACAGGATTCGTATTGTCACAACAAATCAGTAAATAAAAACTAAATATATAGAGCTAGAAATACTTACAATTGTTGCTCAGATTTTTAATAGGATTTTTTTTGCTAAAATGTGTGCAAAAAATATAGCATGTTATTTTGGTACTTATGTGTTATACCGTCTTCACCAACGATCGCCAACGGTTTAGTAACTCATTGGTGACGGATTTAAATTTGGTAATAAAGATCAACAGATTACACCATTGCCGGATTGCCATAATTGGTGGTTTAGCAACTCATTGGCGACGACATCAAATTTGGCGATAAAATTGGACGGTCTAATACATAAGTACCTTTATTTTTATGTTTTATCAAATGATTTCAGTTGCGGCCACTTTTAAATTACGATATGGGTTCCCATTTTCCTCTAATTATTTTTAAAAGTTAGTATTCTCTATTGTTATACTATATTATTTAATTGGAAATATTTTTATAGAATAGGATTTGTTTTTGTTATGCACTAAACAATATAAAATGCATTTCTGTATGATAATTATCTATGTTTCTTCTTTTTATTAGCGATGATGATTTCAGCAGAAACTTTCATCTAAATTATTAATTGAAGCATCTATGCTTTACCAATCTCAGTAACTGTTTTATTCAAATTTCTTAGCTTATCTATTAAAGATTAATATTATTTATAAAGTAATTATGTCTTAAAACTTATTTACAAGTACTATTTTCTTACATTATGGTATCTTCCACGATTAGGTGGTGTTAAAGTAATATTTTATTTCTTCAAAATATTACAGTGAATGTGGCTGCTTTAAAATGACATGAATTTCAATCATAATTTTTGAGGTTATAGTGAATATCAACTATATAGTTTTGGTTTGACCTTATTTATGGTAAGTCCAATTTTAAGAAATTTGGGTTATAATTCATGTGTTTTTAAAAAGTAAATTATCTTAGTTATCTTTATTATTACACACATTTTCCAGTTCATATGGACACCAAATTGATTTAAGACCACCATGATAATTTATGAACTACTTTAACGAAATTTCCGTTATGCATAGTTTGCTTTTAGCTTTCAAATCCATAATTGAAAATATAATCTTTATATTAAATATCATCAAATCTCAAGGTCTTTCCATTCATATTTATGATTTTTCCGGGGAAACACTATTGGGAAGACACAAAGTTTGAAGAACTGCAAGATATTTAACTTTTTAATTAAAATTATCTCCAAAAAATTGTACAATGATTTTCTTATGTGGTGAAAGTTTCATAAGCCAGATAACATCCTCCGGACTCGAATAATTGCTTTTGTTTAGTGGTTGTTACTCGGCTACAAACACTAGCGTTTCGAGTAGGGTCCTTAACATTTATATACAATGATGGCCCTCGAACTTGAATAAACAGCCTTCGTACAACTGTTATGGCTCCCTCTATAGGCAAGAAAAGTCGTCAGTCGCATTAGAAACAACAACCAACATAAGCACCAATAACTCTCACACGCTATACGCTTGACTCAAATGGTTTGAGGCGGGATAAAGTCGTCTGGATATGAGTGATTACTTTTGTCTAGTGGCTATGTCATTCGGCTACAAACCTTAACGTTGCTAGTTTGGTCTTTACCTTTCCCCCACACCAACTCATGATAACATCTCTTTTTTCTATGAATTTAGCAGCAATATTTTAAATGGAATAGAGTGGCCAAAATAATGAAGAATAGTAATCAGTTGGATGGCCAGTCTTATTTTCCGCTTAACACGTGAATGTTAATAATCCTGTTTATTTTAATTTCCCAAAAATAATTAACAAAGTCTGTTCGGAAATTTCAGATTAACTCAATATTTTGAATGATAGAAAATGAAGGAAAGTTATTATTACACTTATAAACTTGGTTAGATACTATTTTAAGTGCAGCAATTTTATGAGAGCGATGAAATAGAAATTAAAATTAAATATTTTTTTAAAAAAGGCCTTACTTTAGACGAATGATTGCATGGGATATAATAACACTTCGATGAAATGATTGCGATAATATTAGGAATTCAACCGATGAATGTTAAATGAGAGGAATCCAGCAAAATAACGATTAATGACGATTTATTCCTCAAAATTTAGGGAGAAGCCCTAATAGCAAAATTACAATCATGGTATTGAAGAGAAACAATATTTAAAAAAATAAATCTACATTATACATGTAAACAATAAAAGCTGAAGAGCTCTTAGTGGGCTATTTTTTCACTCACCATTCCAAAGAAAAATTTCACCGAATGATTCTTTGCAGCTTTCTGTACTTTTATAAGATTAACCATGGCATGATATCGAAAAATTCTAGAAGAATCTCAGAATTTGAATTGGCATATTTCTGTTACCATATTTCATTCCGTTACCATATATTTCATTCTGTTCTGTTTCTTCATTTCTGTTACCATAGTTCCCCAAACGATAACTAGATTTAAGTTGAATGTTAGGGAACTTGAATTCATCCAGAATTCATTAAAATATTTGTAAAACGTTCTTTGTTACTATGAGATAAACTATACATGGAAAGAGTATTGCAAATTTATGACAATATACACTGAAGTGACAAAAGTCATGGGATGACTGTTAATATCGTGTCGGTCCTCCTATTGCCCGTCGAAGTGCAACAACTCGATGTGTCATGGAGTCCACAGGTCGTTGGAAGTCCTCTGCAGGAATATTGAGCCATGCTGTCTGTATAGACGTCCATAATTGTGAAAGTGTGGATGGTGCAGGAATTTGGGCACGAACGGACCTTTCGATGATGTCCCATAAATGCTCGATGGGATTCATATCTGGCGATCTAGGTGGCCAGATCATGCGCTGGAATTGTCCGGAATGTTCTTCAAACCAATCGCGAACCAATTTTAGGGATGGCATGGCCAAACCAATTTTATGGATGACGGCCTTCAAACCAATTTTATGGATGACATGGCGCATTGTCATCCATAAAAATCCCATCGTTCTGTGGGTACGTGAAGTCCATGAATGGCTGCAAGTGATCTGCAAGCAGCTGAACATAACCATTTCCAGTCAATGATCGGTTCAGTTGCCACAGAGGACCGAGTCCATGCCATGTAAAAACAGCCCACACCATTATGCAGCCACCACCAAATTGAACAGTGCCTTGCTGACAGTTTGGATCCATGGCTTCGTGGGGTCTGCGCCACACTCGAACTCTACCATCAGCTCGTAACAACTGAAATTGTGACTCATCTGACCACTCCACGGTTTTCCATTGGTCTAGGGACCAGTCGATATGCTCACGAGCCCAGGAGAGTCGCTGCAGTAAAGGCACTCGAGTCGGTCTTCTGCTGTCATAGCCGAAGGAAGACAAATTTCGCCGCACAGTCCTATCGGACACGTCCCTCGTACGTCCCACATTGATTCCTGCAGTTATTTGACGAAATGTTGCTTGTCTATTAACATTGACCATTCTACACAAACGTTGGCGGTCTCGGTCGTTAAGTGCAGTTCGCCCACTACGATGTTCATGATGGGATGGGATGCCTGAAATTTCATACACTCGGCACACTCTTGATACTGTGGATCTCGGAATCTTGAATTCACTAACGATATCCGCAATGGAATGACCTATGCGTCTAGCTCCAACTAACATTCCACGTTCAAAGTCTGTTAATTCACGTCGTGCCGCCATAAATCACGAAAAACCTGTTCACATGAATAACTTGAACACAAATGAAAGCTCTGGAAAACGAACTGCACATTTATACCTTTTCGCTGCGATAGTACTGCAATCTGTATATTTGCATATTGCTATCCCATGACTTTTGTTACTTCAGTGTATATGCCTCTAATTTCTCTAAAGTAGTTTAGAAATAGTGTTCAAAAGGCAGCTTAGTAGGTGTAAATAAATATTTCATTGCAGGTGGTTTTCTTGTGCCTAAGGGTTGGTCTTGCGGAATATTGGTCTCCGAATTGCATAGAGATGAGAGTGTATTCCCGAATCCCGAAAAATTCGATCCGGATCGTTTTCTTCCTGAAAATACAGTTAATCGTCATCCGTATGCCTATATTCCATTCTCAGCTGGTCCCAGGAATTGTATTGGTAAGTAAACTTCATTAAGAAGAGTTTACAAGCCTAAAACCAGAAACAGAAAAGAGGGTTGGTAATAATTATTTTAGTTCAAGAATTAATACATAGTTTTTCTTTTTAAATGATATTTATTTTTTTGTACGGTAGTCTATATGAAGAATTTGCTTTGAAGTGATAAGAACCGACTAGAATTAATAAGAATTATTGACCAGCAACTCATTATTCTAAATTAAGCATCGTATCTCTGGAATGATTTTTGGTCCTCAATCTCAATTATTACATATGTTACGCTGGAGCCGAGAGAGCCTGGTTGGTAGCGCATTGGTTTCGCACCCCTTGGGCCGTGAACTCGAACTCGCCAGCTGAAGACTTTCCGTATGCGTGGGGCTGCTGCATGTTAAATCTGCTGTAGTCACAACGTCATCTATGTCGTGAGTAATACCCTGGGGGTGCTGGGGCAGAGGTGATCGTTCTCTGTTGCAGATCAAAATTACGATCTGGGGATGAATGAAGGAAATGTCTGAGAGATGTCTGTCCCCTAAAAAAAGGGTTTGTGACTTGCGTGAGCTAGAACTCAGATTTATGCCCTCGGCTGCTCAGAGGTCCATATCCTCGAAAGTTACTACAACCCCTCCTTCAGTTGTTACGTCGAACACGAGAACAACAATAACGCATGTTAAGCTATTTGACTTAAAATAGAATGTTTTGGGAAGAAAATACCAATATTTTATATTTTATTATGATCGAAGACTTTACATATAATTCGCTACCAGTCAAACCATGAAAATTTTGTTTGATTATTTTTATTTTAATAACTTTTTAAATCTCGAGGGAAATGCAACTACACTGGCAAAGTTAATATTTATCAAAAGAAGTGCTTAAGACAATTAAATGGAAAAGGAAAATAAATTGTAAAGTCTTTTTCTGAGCGGGATTACTTTAATAAAATTTCCTATTAAAGAAAAATATAAATGATCTTGCTTCCCAGAGATGTTGTTTTAAAAATAAGATCAATATAAAACATTAGTGTCACGCTACTATTATGGCTTCATTTTATCGTGTAGTTAGTGATTGGAAGAAAAGTAGCGCTCTGCTGAATTTTTAAATATTTGTACCTTTCAACAACAAAATGTGGCTATTATTCTGAAAACATTTTTAGTTTGTGCATTAATTTGCAAAGAGTAGTTCTATATAGCCTTATAATGTAATAAGGATAATATGAGATAAGGTTGTAATTAAGTTCTTTACTCATTTGTATTTCAAAGACTTTTATGTTTTTGAATTATAGTTGAAACAGAAATAAAAAAGAAAAACTGTGCAGAATTTTTTTTGTCTGATTCAGAAAATTTAAAAAGTCGTTGACTGTTTCTTTAGTGTTTGTTTAATTAGATTATCAGATAATACTTTTTTAAGAGACGAAATAAAAAAAATTAAATGAAATCTGCTATGAATCTTTTATTGTATCATGGCATAACATCATTTTTCTTGAACGGTCAAGCACCATGAGACGGGGCAAGTAAAATTATATTTTTCTTCATTTTAATTGTTTTATTGAATGAGTCACTTTAGTATTGAAAACTATCCAAAAAAACTTTGTCTCGCATTTATTATTTAAAAAAATATCACATTTCCTATTTATTTCGTTTCATATAATCACGTACTCCAAATGACATTTTTCTAAGTTTTATTATCTGTAGTCATTAACTTATTTTTTTTAAATCAGAGTTTTTATAAATGCGATGGCAACGCATTATTAAAAGCTGAGATGCTCGTGCAGATAATAAATTTTCACTTTTTTGCCTACGGTTTTTTTTTTATTTCTCGCCTACGGATTTCATTCCCAAAATAACGTCATGTTCTGATATGATAAAAAAATGATAATTATCTTAGATTAGAGAAAATATGTTTTTAATACAAATATTGTTCGAATGGTTATTTTTTACACGTTATACTAAGCATAAACTGTTTGTATACATTTCAAGAATGCTCATTTTTCCAGGTCAAAAATTTGCTCAAATGGAAGAAAAAGTCATCGTTTCTACAATTCTGAGACATTACAGCATTGAATCCTTGGACCCCCGGGATAAGCTTCTCATGGTCCCAGAACTCATTCTCAGGCCTACAGGCCCTATCAGGATGCGAATCATACCAAGGCAAAAACCGCATTGGAAATAAAATAGGCTAAGTGAAGATGTTAGTCACTGATAATTTATGTATATAAAATAATTCAGCACGATTAACTTACGTTGGATTTATTTTTGTACTTTAATAATTGTCAAGAAATATATTCTTTTTTTTTACTTAATTTTATTATATGTTATTTATAAACTTTTATACATGTAAATAAAATCTTTTATATTATTTTATTTCGGAATTTGATTTCATATTTGGGAGAACAAGAAAAATGTAAATATCATAGTGCTCATTTTCTTCATACTAATAATCATATTGATTTTGAGTGTATGGTTATGTATAATTGGGTACCTTTTAAAATTACTGATACTTAATCACACTGTTTACTATGGCAATTAAAAAGAATTTGAATTTTATTTCTAATTTATATACATTGTAATTTTAATATAAGGCTACTGTTCGAGTTCATTTGAATATTAATTTTTTATAAGAGGAGTTAACTACAACCGTGTAAACATGACCAAATAGCTAACTCTGCAGGCATAAAGTTTATAATATGTGGAAACAAAGAAATTTTTGTCAGCATGCCTTAGTAACAAAAATCGGATTTACAAGGTAAACAAAAAGAGTTCTTGCCGTTTGCACGTTTCCATTGAAAGAAGTGAGAATAAGTGTGCAAATTCGTTTTTGACGAGATTGAGGAACCCTCATTAGAGAATAAGAATTTCAGTTGTTATAAACGCAGGTTCACTGCTCACATTCATCAATTGGAACTCGTATAGTAGCGAAGCGAAATGGCCGTATCGAAGGAGCTTGTTCGGGGTTGTTTACTTTACGACTACAAAATAGGCTTAACAGCCTCTGCATCAAGTCGCCAAATATGTCAAGCGTTTGGGGATAGTGCTGCCAATGGACGTACGGCGAGGCATTGGCTTCAAAAACTCAGCTTGGGAGATTTATCCTTCTGTGACAAATATCGAACCGGACGACTACAGGCCTTGATTGATGAAGCTCTGCAGGATGTCATTGAGGAGGACAGTAATCGAACGTTTTGTGAGATTGCCAGACAATTCAACACTTCCAGTGAAACAGCTAGACTTCATGAGCACCGCTTAGGCAAGACGTACAGGCTGCGCAAGTGATAGACTTGTCGTCAAGTGATTCACTGTTAGTTGCTACCAACTGGACAAATGGTCATTGCAGACCTGTACTCGCAGCAATTGGAAGGTTCACAACAGTCATTGCATCAGAAGGAGCCAGCACTTGTGAATAGAAAGGGTGTACTGTTATTACATGATACCGCGAGGCTGCATGTCTCGCGGGTGGCCAGAATACGATACGGCGACTTGGTCGGGAGACTTTGTGGCATCCTCCTGACTCACCTGCTCTTGCACCAGCAGATTACCACCTCTTCCATTCCCTGGAAAATCATCTTCTTGGTAAATCCTTCACCAATGAAGCAGACTTGCGACAAGTTCTCATGGATTTCTTTGCTTCCCACACTCCCCAGTTTTACTTCAAGAGGATTGAACAATTGTAGACACGTTGACAGAAGGTGCTGGATGCCGATGGTGATTACTTCGAGGACTAACAATAGGCTATGCTATTTGTATGCCATGTTGTTTTGGGTCATTAAAAATGTCAATAACTTTTTCACCTTTTAAAATTCGTGTCTCGAAAACTATAGAAAATACCGATAGAATATTGTTATGGAAAATTCTCATACTAGGACGATGAGAAGATGCAGACTTTATTGTCTAGAAAAACTTGTCTTAAATATACGCAACACAAGCTACAAACTCTCAGCGAATTAACTCTATTTAATCCACTGACATCAGTTAACAGTAAAGCTTTAGAATGCACGTCGAAGATAAAAGACTCTCGCTGAAGCTAAGTCAACCAACGTATCATGTTCTCCGAACTGTCCTGATTCCCCAACTTTAAGGCAAGCCTTAAACAGCTTAACATTAAAGTGAGAGAAGGGGGTGCTACCGTGGAAAAAACTCGCTGATTCCAGATAACTGTGGATATTTCTCGTGCATTCTTCAAGAACAAATCTTTATTTTTTAGCTTCTACTACACATTTTAGAGCGTAGTAAAAATCGTCAGCGACCTCATTATGTCACCACTTATATCACCAAATTAGTCAAATATGCCGATTTTACGTTGTAAATCCCCTTAGACAGGTCTTTTCTCGCTGACGCGCTAGTCCATTACGATTAATTTTATACGATTGAACTATTTACAACTATTTACAATATTTACACAAAAATTCATACATATATACAATATTTACATCTAATTTATACAAAATTCATACATATATACAATATTTACATCTAATTTATACAAAATTCATACATATTTACATCTAATTTATACAACATACATATTTACAATA
>JAOUZG010025633.1:7790031-7805453 GCA_026289955.1 Argiope argentata
TAGTTATTTAAAAATAGAAGATTTCATAAAATTCCGAAGATAAATATCTTGAATATTATAATCTTTCCATGTTCCATAGATTTTCCAAAATTTATGTATATAAAGGCTCCTATTTGAAGTATGATACGAAGGCTATTTTAATAAGTATCCATGATTTTGAGCTGTGGTCAAATGAAGAGGATAAGATTTAGCCATGCACTAGGCCCACATGAATCACGTATCTTTATTGGAATCAAATCCTGATTTGGAAACCATCAAGTACAAAAGGAGAACCATTACAATTAAGTCACCATTGTGTCTTGTATAAAAGGAAGTAGCCAGCTTTCTGGCACAGAGGTAGCGCGTCTTCCTCGTATTTTGGGAGTCCCAGTTGGGACATGTTTGTGCTATCTGTGAGATGTGTGAGGATCTGTGACTGTGCCCTCCTGTAAAAAGCGGCTGTGCAAGCAAATGTTGTGAATGTGTAATTAAGTCGTATTTTTGGCCCTAGTTGGCGCTACCTCAACCCTCCCCCCGAAAAAACAACAAGAGACGATCTTTTCGGCTTAAATCTGCTGCTGTATCAGCAGGGGGTTGTCCATAGGCAAGTGCCATATGTAATAACAGCATATAAGGAAATTAAATCGAATTTACTTTTAAAAACTTTAAAATAATAATAAAAAATAGTTTTTCCCTATTTCCTATATTGTTATTTGTAAGAATATTCGTCATTGCTATATGAAACTGAAACTATTAATATATATATATTTTATCGATTTAAATTTTTACTTTTCAAAGGTTATGAAAAGAAATTTATTTATCCCTGAGTGCTTGCACAATAATCGGTTTTTCCTTTTTAAAAAAACTATTTAGTACATGAAAATAGCGTGATAAACAAAAAAATGTGACATTATGATATATTCTTGAGGGAAAATATCAAATTGCTTCTAAATGTTTTCACCTTCTTAATTGTATAGTGAATTAGTATACATAATTTTAGGCACGAGAATTCATGATCTCTTCAGAGGAAATGGCTTTTTGTAGTCACAAAGAGAGATTTGCTTTAGATCTTATTACCTTTTTGTATCTTATATAGAGTGGTTGAGAATCACGAAAATGATGTAACCTGCATATAAATTTCTTACATTTAATATGCTCTCGCAGTTACTAGGTTGTGATTACTTTAACTTGCGAAGTTGTAGGAAGTTTTCATTGTTTTTATTTGTGAGGTAACAAGTTTTACTTTGCATTACTTGACATACCCCGTAGCTTTGGTTTTCAATTTTTTCATTACATTTGAGCTGATTTTGTAATGGAAAAGTAAAATTGCCATGTTGCCTGGGATATCTTAAATAAACACCTAGAAAACTTTCAAAATTCTGAGAAAATTATTATTGCTTTGCTGCCTTAAGGGGTTTGAACTTTGAAGCTGCACTCTTAAATTCAGGGAATAATGAAGTGGTTGTTCCCGATACTCAGGGGTGCCATCTAAGAAATCATCAAATGGATTTCTAATACCAGAATATCCAGAACGGAAATAGTTTTTAAAAAGTATAAATAAAAGAAAATGTATAATTTGCATTTATTTTCTGTTATATAGATTGAAATTAATTTCAGAGGGGATTATTGACATGAATTGGCTTGATGGTGAGGGTAAATAATATTATAAACTGTGAAGAATGGTGCTGCCATCTATGAGTAAATCCGTAATACAATTTTTCTACCGTAATTGGTTAGTATTTGAACTTTTGGGATTTTTTTTCTCTTCAGTTTTGAAAAAAAATGATGAGGGGATGTTAAAAAAATAAAATAAAAATGAAAATTTTCAAAAATATATAGATTGATATCATGTTAAAAATTGAATATATCATTACTGTTTAAAATGAAAGAAAAAGACATTGTTACAATATTAATGAATATTAGGGAACAATATAATTATGCATTTATTATTCTGATACGCCATGTGGCACATGAATAAATTTGAACTTTTGGACCAACACAATAACAATGGGGAGAGCTGAGGCTGGGTCCTAAGCAGCATACCCTCCAGCTGCAGATACATTCCGTCATCAATAGAAGCTAAGTGATCCCAAACCATTTCTGTACCCATTTGGATGGCAAGGTATTACTATACCAATATTGTATTCTTTTAATCAATATATTTTGCTCTCCGTTAAAAACAAGATGAGTAATAAAAGTTTAAATTAATTTTGAAATCAATTAAAAGAATTTAAAGGAAATTCTGAATGACACTTTTAGGCTTTCAAACCTTTTTAAATACATTCATTTTTATTTATTTCAGTTTTTTTTATTTATGACTATGAAATATCGTAGTAAAATCTCTTTTCAAATAGTGAAGTTATAGTGTTTTGAAATTTTGTGTAGTTGTGGGTTTTTTATTTTGAAAAAGTGATTTGATCTAAGTTGCGCTTGCTTATTAGCTGAAGGATGCTTAATTCAGACCATTGCCAGTATTTTAAATAAACGGCTAAAAACAGGGTCTCTAGAAATATGAGATATACTATTGATTGACAGCCATTTCTCCGGTCATACTGCACCAGACACTTCGGGCAGCGGCTGTACAAAAGAGTTAAACATATTTTTTTCAAAAGATCATCATCACCTCCTACAGAAAAAAACACATCCTCCTTTTAGAAATGCTATTAACAAAGTAAGTTTTTTTAAAGCTTCTTTTATAACTTTTCTGTTTTGCCAAGGACAAGCCCCCGCTGACACGGCCAGCAGATTTTAAGCCTGAAATATGCGTCTCTTTGTTTCTACAATTAGTGCATTCTTGGGCCAAGAGTACGACTTAGCTACACACACTAGCTATAATTTGCGCGAAAGGGCAAATACACTTCAGGAAAGATTTCATAAATATACATCTGAGTAAACTATCATCAAAACTCAAGCAACTTCTGAAACTTTAATTTTTGTCGAAAAAACTGTCATACTGATAGGTAAGCCGCTGAGTGGTCCACAAATTTATTATGAAGTCCGGAGATTATTGACATTATCATTCAGAATTCATTCGAATTATTTGTATAACTGTAACCTTACCAGAAGACATGTGCTGGGAAGCAACAGTGCAACTTCATGACAATATAATACATGATCCCAGTCGGCGTCTTGACATTCCCCCCTTGAGCTTGGCGTCCAGTGTTCGAGTCTCGGGTTCAGCCTGGTCGTCCTTTTATGTTCTATCTGTAAGGTGTATGAATATGCCCCCCCCCCCTGTAAAAAGAGGCTGTGCAAGCGACTGAGATGAGTGAGTAGCTAAGTCGTACTCTTGGGTCTAGATGGCGCTACTTCAAAACAACTCGTTTCGGCTTAAAACTCGCTGATACATCGACGAAGCTCATCCATGGCAAGGGCCACTAACAGCGACAACAACAACATGATCCTTATGATTATTTAAACTGGAATAATTGTTGTTAACAATGGGAGTTTGTTTTTATACCATTGAAATATATCACCAATCATTAATCTAATGTTTAAGAATGCCCATGGTTAGTAAGGGGGGGTGAGAAGGAAAGTGAACTCAGATTGTTGTCCATTCCATATTTTCATTGTCCGTTGTTCAAAGGATTTGCACAACCATATTTCGTAAACTTCCGTTTGTTGATTGGTAATTTGATTTTGTTTACTTCTAATGACTAGGGCAAACGAAGTCGACAAAGAATAGACAAAGATAGAAGGGCATATCATCTTTTGCAATTTCATCTACAATTGTCCTTGTGAAAACATTGTTTTGTTCAGTGAACTTGTGATAATATTACATTAATAAATTCAGAGCATTTCCATTATTGTTGCTGTTGTTTTTGGTACTAATGGCAATTGCCATGAACAAGCGCGCTGATGCCGTCAGCGAATTTAAGCCGGTTGAGCGCCTCTTGTTTTTCAGTAGAGCAAACTTAATACGAATTAGTTATTTCATAAGTCATATTCGCATCCTTAACCCCTTTTTACGGGAGGTGGGACACATTCACACGCCTGACAGATAGAAAACAGAAGAACAACCCTGCCCGAACAGAAGAACAACCGAACCCAAGATTTCCAGATCATGGGGAAGACGCGCTACCTCTAAGCCAGAACGCCTGCTTTCCATTATTGTACTAAGATGAATTTGCCAAAGAGTTTTCGAATTATTTCGAAAAATTTAAGTAGATACGTTTCGTGTTGTCTTTCTGATACTTATAAATGAACTGCAATCTTAAACTCAATAAAAAAAAATACTATGATAGACTTATTTTTCCATCGTTCCTTTTTGTTTCTAGCCAGAATATACCGATATTTTTTTTTATATTTTTCAAGTAAGTGGAAACAGAATTTTTTTCTATAAGACTAAATATTATTGGATTACGATTGTTAACTTTAATATTTGTTATAACTTGCAGAATTTACAATCCAGAAATTTAGCGTGGATGCATCTATGCTTAGTTTACTGATGATGCAATTTTCAGGATTTGTTCTAATAACAGAAACTACTGGAAAAAATGTTGCACTCCAGGCAGGTAATATATGAATGTTGTTCCGAAGACTTGTGCTGTTGAAGGGGAGCCCGCTTCAATCAGAAGCTATCTCCTGTCATGATGAGGAATGGTCGAGTTCCCAATGGCGTCTGTTGGATGGCATTAACTGTGCTGTGTCGTGGCTGGGATATGAATGTTGTTGTTGTGTTCTGTCTTATAATGGAAGGAAGGGTGCAGTATCTTCTGTGGGTGTGGACCCCTGAGCACCTGAGGGCAGAAGTCTGACTTCTAGCTCATACACGTCATAAACCCTTTTTATGGGGTGGACTTCATTCATGCATATTCATTCATTCATCCACAGACTATAATTTATATCTGGAATAGAGAACGATCTCCTCTGACCCAGTAACCCCAGTGATATTATCTCTCAATATGGTGGACTTTGAGACCACGACAGATTTAACGAGCGCCAGCCGCCACACACTTACATTGAGCAATATACGAATAAATATAATAAATGAATTACTTGCATACCATAAAAGAAAATATACTCATATGAAAATACCAGGAAGAAAAATAATCTTTGATAGGATAAAATGTAGAGGAACATGATCATACAAGTTAATGGGAAATAAATGACAATGGAATGAAATATTTTGATCAGAAGTTAATCTTTTTCGGCGATGGAAGAGTTTGTTCAGTCTCTCTGCTTATATAACATGTATTCCGTCCACCCAAAAGAAAACTTCAAGTTCTTCATTTTAGCCTCGAAGTGCTCATCCATTCGCCGGCTCTGGTCTTCCGAGAAATGATTCCTCCAATCACCGATCAGCCCTTTCCGGATCATCTCGGGGTATTTCTCCTTTCCCTTTTGGCTAGTTGCCTGTAGATACTTTTTGTAGGCATCATTTCGAGTTGCCAAACTCCGCATGTACTCGAAAGTGGAGTAATATATCACATCTGCGAAAAGAAGTGGGAATGCATGAATATTTATTTGTATTGTGAAGCGGATGCCTGGTTAACGAACAGATTAGGGTACTTAAATCCTTACAGAACAACGAAGATTATGAGAAATACAAGAAAATTTTAAAATGAACACGATTGTTTGATCAAAATACTCAGCGTATAAATATAAATACCATTACCCTTATTACATAAAGTTTATAGATTTAGTTCAAAATTATAAGAGATCTGGGATCAAATACATTTAGACATTTGTATTTTTGGATTATTGTGCGTAAAAATGCGCAAATTGATAAGTAGACATCTTTTTAAAGTATTTGACCCAAAATTTAGTGTAAAAAGAGGGCTATTCTTCTCTTGTCATATTTTCTAATTATTACATTTTTATACCAGTATCTCAATTTTAATTTTTCAATTATTTTGTCTACAAGAACAAAATATTTTAGACAAAAATTTTGGATTCTAGAAATTTTTCAAAATCAATAAAGCAATCAAAATTTTAGACTCAAAATTTATGACAGTTACAATACTTTTTTTAAATCATGTGAGAACATGATGTTATTTTGGTTAGAAGGTTTGGTGCCTCTGGAAATTGAAGGCTCGTTTCTTCTTTGAAGGCAAGAAATATTAGTTTTTTCATTGATAGATGGCGAGTCACCTGATTGGATGACTCGATAGGTTATGGGGAGATACAAGCAATATAATATTTTTCCGAAAATAAACTATAGGAAAATATAAACAATTAGCCCCTCCTGTACAAAATAAAATCAACCTCTACGCTAGTTTAATAATAATCCTACAAAAGGAATCATAAATCAAACAAAAATGAAAAAGTGGAAACCTTAATTTTAATACTTTTTCTTATACAAAGTATACATTAAAAATGGAAAACAAAAAGGAAATCACCGGTGGCAAATCTCAAGCTAACCTGTGAAAAAATTATTATTATTTTTAAGTGATTATTTGTCTTAATTAATTGAAGTCATTAATAAGTTTAAACCAGTTTGAAAAAATTATGAGACTTACCTCTCTTTTTCTAATGATAACTTTTTTAAACTTTCATTTTCAATTTTTCTAACTGGCAAATAAAGTTTTTAAGCTGGGCCGATTTTAAGAATTAACAAAAACCCATTAATTTCGACGAAAAGTTCTCTATTACTGGAAGCTATTGTATAGGTGATAAAATCCAATGAACTTAATAACATTTCTATTCGATGGAGAAAAAAAAACTTTTATTTTAGTTATAATTATTTATCTGTCTGCTTTAATTAATATTATCATTTCAAAACTGAGGTTTCTAGGTAAATGAAATTTTTTTTTATCACTAGACCTTTATGAATAAAGTTATTAATGAAATTTGCTAGCAGAGACGATTAAATTCCTGACAATAAATTCTTTAAAATGAAACAGGAATTCAAACGATAAAGTCATACTTACAAGAATTTTTTTAACATACATGCTCCTATTCACAAATGTATTAATTTTCAATAATTAAATTTATTTCCAACGCTCTTTTATAAGAAAATATTATATATATATATATAATTTTATGAACTTCTAAAATGATATTATTTCAATGTAATAAAATCTATTTATTTATGGGAGATTTATCAAGCTAGAATTAAAAATAAATATAAGAAATTGGGAAGATAAGAGATTAATAACATGGATATTATCGAAAAGCTAAATTGTAAAATTTTATCACATGATATTTATTTTTATTAAATAAAAATTATTGAAACCTGAAAACCATCATATTAAGAAATAATAATTCTAGTCTCTAAATAGTAAAATATATCAATGGGGAAAAGCAAGTTAAAATAATTTAAGAGAACATTTAGAAGTTGCCAATTTGATTTTTAAGAAAATGACGTAATTTTAGATCTCAGAGAATAAGTGATATCTTTTTCTGATAATATTTGAGAGGGTGATAATCCTAGATATTTCCAGTTAATATATTTAATAAGTCTTACTTCTAATGGTGGTATGATCCAGTTTAGCCAAACCCAAAAATTTTGCGAGATCTTTTACTGTGTCCTCTTTTTTCTGGACCAATGATTCGTAGGTTGTGAAGAAAATATTAGAATGTTTGGTGGAGGCTTCATACCATTCTAGATTATGGTCCAGTATGTCTCCGTGTGGCAGTCGTCCGGACAGAAACGCTTCATAAAATTCATCGAAATTTTTTATTTCATACCCGGGAAGGTCCTGGTAGCATACGAAAAAAAATTTAAGAAACATAAAATTACAAGAATTTCTAATTGATTGAAATAATTGAAACAAGATTTTCTAATTGATTGAGACAATTGAAATAAGAATTTCTATTAGATTGAGACATGAAATTACAAGAAAAAAGCTAAATACGCAGTTTAAGTTTTACAGTCTCAAATCTTTATATTCACCCTCTTAAAATGCTTAAAACTCACAATATTACACTAACTAAGAGATTAATAAATGGATTACAATAAGTCCCGGATAGCCTGATTGGCAGGGTGTTAGATTCGCATCCCTTGGTCTGCGAGTTCAAACTCGTCAACCTAAGACTCTCCGTGTGGTTGTGGTGGCTGGAAACTGTTAAATCTGTCATGGTCAAATAGTCTTCTATGTCGAGAGTAATACCACTGGAGGTACTGGGTCAAAGGTGATCGTTCTCTTTTCCAGATCTAAATTATGATCTGTGGTTGAATGAATGAATTGCATGTATCAATTCCACCGCATAAAAAAGGTTTGTGACTAGTGAGCTGAAAGTCAGACTTCTGCCCTTGGATGTTCAGGGGTCCATACCCTCAGAAGTTACTGTACTCCCTCACCCTTTCCGTTTCAAAGCGGAGCACGATAACAACAATTGATATTAAAAGTTTTAGATTTACAATCACACGTATTCTATTACTTCATAACATGGAAAGCTTATTAGGAATTTTCTAGAGCTTCGTAATACGAATTATTTGGCAGTTGGGGTAAGCGAAGTTTCTGAGTTGATATTAGCAACTTTAAGAGATTTTACCTTCACCTGAGAAAAATATAAGTTTTAAGAATAGAAAACCTAAAAAGGTATTTGTCTTTAAATGTTTAATATTTTCTGATTGAAAATATTCTGCGTAATTATGCACATAGATATCTTAATATTAATAGGTCTTTAAAAAAGAATTCCGAATGTTGCAAATAAATAAGGTTAAGTGAACAATTTTCAGCTTTTGGAGCTATGGAGCAGAAAACATGAACGAGATGCAAAGTACAGCTTGTAACCTAACAGAATCAACACGCATAAAAAAACTATATTTTTTATTACACTTTCCTTTTATTTATTTATTGCAGAAATAATTTTGGTTTTATTTAGATTTGTACCTATTATTATCCTCCACACTATTTTAAGAGCAGTACTATTTAAATGCTAACAACTTAGTATTCAAATTTTGAATCCTGATTATATAATCTTAATCTTCAACAAGAAACAAATGATTAAGTTGTAGTTACTACAGAAAAGAGCTAAAATTCTGCGGTTACTGAAAACTATAACAAATTATTTGTTGATACATTAAATAAAATTGTCTTTTGAAGCGGATGTTATAAATTATCATTTATTCAACTATATACAAGATGACCAAAATATTAAATCACTCAGACTCTGAGCTTTTTATGCAGCAAATTACTCTGTGTAATGGCTCGCAAATTGTTGAACTTACTATTCAAGTAGGGGGAGACGAACTGCGAGAAAAATAGAATCATGGATATACCTATAGATGGAGCTATGGAGAAGAAAACATGATAAAAAATATAATTAATGACAAAAAACTATTGGCATGGAATTTTTCCTTTCTAGTTTCTATTGTTGAAATGAAAAAAAAGAAGAAAAAAATATATATATAGATAGATAGCGAGCGCTCGCGCGCGTTTGTGTGTGTGTGTGTGTGTGAGAGAGAGAGAGAGATAGAGATAGATAGATAGATAGATAGAGAGAGAGATTAAAACATTCATCGTAACTTCAATTTTGCACTGAACGCACAAAAATTTGCTTAAATCCTTAGTTTGCTGGCTACTATTCTGGGTATAAAAAAGATAAAGTTGAAAAAAATGTCATTCTTATGAGAAATAGCTTCACGCTTTGCTTATGAATTTGTTTTAAGGAAACAAAGGAAATGCTGTTATTAAACTTCCAGAGTGTTTTCGGTTTGAAAATTTATGCAAAAGATCAGCAGGTTCCAGAACAGGGTCGAAAGTTTTTTTGCACCCTAAATACAACAGAGCCAATACCTTAATTCAACTATCTTTCTGGATGATGAAGGCTATCCAGACTCTAAGAACAGCATTTTCTTCGACAGCATTTTATTAATGATAGAGTAGTTAGCCGCAAGTTGACGGCAACTTAGATTTCTCGCAAGATTTTTAAGACATTTTAAGATTTTTTGTTTAGAGGATACTTAAAAATTTTTTTCATCTTGGTCGTCATGTAACCTTGGAAGATTTAGAAGGCAGAATTATTCTGCATGCGAAATGCATCTTAAATAACAAATTTGAATCTGAAGTTAAGCAAGCTGTCCGTAAAATACAGATTTACATATGGAAGGAAGGAACTATATTGAGTAGTTTCTCTTGCCTCGTTAAGAACCTTTGTTTTAATTTTTGATATGTTCGAATAAAATGTGCTACAAATGTGTATTTTGAGTCTTTTAAGTCTATCTTTTGTGATACATAGCATCTATTGGTGTTTCTGGAACTAAATTTTATTTTTCGTTTAATTCTTTTTCTTTAGTATTTAATAGAATATTCATCCATTTCAGAGTCTTTACTCTGAGTAGATCGCTGTATAGAGAGTAGGAGTGTTTTTATTTTGATCACCTGGTATATTATTATATACAATTATATCTTTTGTTCAGTTATATATAGCACATTCAAAACCTTCTTTTATTCAATCATATTAAGGCGAATGCGGATTGCCCTAGGGTCCAAACTCGCAATCTCAGGAGTTGTAGCCGAGTAACATATTCTTTTGGTCAAAAGCCCACTTCGGGCCACGAGATGTTATGACTTACAAAGGGAGTTTTCAGGGAGTTTTTTTCAATATTAAGATGAATAAAAAATAATTTTTTACGTAGTGATATGTTCTAACATTATGGCAGAGGCATTCAAAATCCTTTTACTTTCTTTAAAGAATCATAGATTTTTTTTAATCAACACATTTAATCTTTCAGGTTGCTAAGGCGCTCAATGTCAAATCCGTGAAGAATTGTAATAAGATCAAATAAATGAAAAACAAGCATTTAATTCTAAATATATAGATAGAATTTGGTTTGTTGAATTCATTACAATACATTGTTTGTAAAAGCCCACCAACTTATACTGGAATCTCATTTACGTACTATTATTGTTTTATTGTTAAGAATTATTATAGTACACTCATATAAAGATCTTATTAATAATTTTTTTTTATCTTTAGAAAGTGACATTATGAGGCGCATGGACCTTTAGGATTCCCAGTTTCCTAAAGCGCATACTATATATCGCACTCACTTAATTATACTGTTTAATTGTTAATGTCTATTATAGGACAAACATGTGTAAACGAATATTTAAATAACATTTTTTCACCTTTAGAAAGTGATAGTACGACACACATGCGTCTTTAGGGTTCCTGGCCACATATATGTAGAGGGCATCTTTTGAAAAAGGTATCAGCCTGAAAGGCAAATGGTACTTCAAGGCCAACGGTTGTGTTCCAGATGGCAAACCGTCCTGTTCTGGAAAAGGTATGGCTTCCAACACTTCGGAAATGCTGTCTGCAGGTTTTCCACCGCGCAGCAGCAGGAAGACGATGTGCTGGATGAGTGTGGTGCCGCATCTGGGAAAGGTGGAGATTATAATTTCTCCATGTTGAGGAGCACGCCTAGATGCCTTTTCGAAGAGTTCCAGATCAGCACTAGTAGGGAATTGAAAGTCTGAGAAGTATTTAAAAGGCACAGACATAGTATCCCCCTGTCATAAAAGAAATCCATAAATTAAGCATTAAATGAATTCTACTAATAAATTAACACTAAATGAAATTTTTTCTAAAAAAGTTTTAATAAATTACAGTACTATTTTTATATTGAATTTTTATGAATATATTTGCACTATTCGTGTTGTTTTACGGCATACAAAGAATTATTTTACTGTAAGAAATCACTGCAATCTTATTTAATTAATTTAATATGAAAAGTAATTTAGTAAAAAAATTATGTTTTTCAATAACTGTTTTTTTTTTCGCTTAAATTTCTATACACTGTTCAAAGGGAAGTTGTTTGCTTAGGTTGAAAATAAGTTAATTAAAATAATTTCATACATCATTAAATTATACTTTATTAGAATTAAATATTCCTTTTTTTGGTATACTGTTCAAATGGAAGTTGTTTCATTAAGGTGAGAATAAGTTAATTAAAATAATTTTCGCAAATCATTAAATTTTGCTTTCTTAGAATTAAATAATCCTTTTTTGCAATACTGTTCAAAGGGAAGTTGCTTGATTAAGTTGAAAAAAAGTTAATTAAAATAATTTAATACATCTTCAAATTATGCTTTCTTAGAATTAAATAATCAAGAGCAGCACAATTGTTATGAGATATTTTTGAAAATGGAGCAAGTTTAAAAGTGATACAATTTAATTGTTTGTTAATGAAACTTTATTTTTAAGAAATTTAAAAATATTCCATGTTTTTTTTTCACAATTTATAAACGTTTTTATTTCCTTCCATTTGTTTTATGTTTTAACTGTTAAATATTTCAATTGATATTTTCTCGTCTTCTGAGTTACAGTTTTCAATTTTTTTACTTTTTTGAAATCCTGATGGCAACACAACATTTTAATATTTTGAGGCATAATAATTAACTAATTAATTCATTTTAATTGAATTTTTATTCAACATAAAATATATAACATGACTGTCATTTTACAAAAAAAATTACTTTAATATTTTATAATTAAAATGATGCGTTGTCAAATAAATTAATGATTGGCCAAAAGAAAAATATAAAAAATATATTTATTTTACAAACTTTTTTTATTGGAGAAAAAAATAATAATTTTTTAAATTAAAATTGTGAAATCCAAGACTAAATGGGGAAGTCTGAATAGCTAAATATAATATTAAGAGAAAATTATGTTAATAAGAGAAAAAATTTGATTATAAAAATATTAAGAGAAAGTTAATTAATAAGAATTAAATTTCCCAAAAATTTAATAAAAATTAAAAATAAATCAAAATAGTCACTAAAATTACAGTTTTTTAATACATTTTTTACCAAAAGATTAAAAATTTAATTAACTGAAATTTAAAAAAGATAAATAAGTATTAATTAAAAATAACAAAATAACAAAATTAAGATTTATTAAATCAGATAATTATATTTAAATAATTGTTAACCCAATATAATTATTTAAAGTTGATTTTGATCTTATTCCTGATTTTAATTTTTTTTCTACTCTATAGTAAAGAAATGAAATTAAAAAAAAAGTGTTTATAATTTTCCAATAATTTTTATATATTATTTGGAATCTCTAATTTCAGTTTTCCTTGCTATTTGGTAAAGAAATTTTTGATAATAAATGGAAACTTACTGATACAAATAACTCCTGTGGTGTCGTAGTTATCTTTTACGCTAAAAGAGAAAATAAAGAAAACGGCCTCTATCGCACGAAAATTTTATTACAGAGCTTTCTTAAGACAAATATTCTCTTATCATTGCTATTAGCTCAAAAGTCACGTGAATTTTGATATATCAGCTGAATGTGCATCAATTAGGTTGCAGAAAAGACTATAATAAGAAAAATAAAAAAGATACTCAAATGAGTGCTTAAGCCAAGGTTAAAGGTTATAAACGGATCGGAAGATTTTAAAAATGCAGAATTGTCCCTTTTCTTATCGGTAAAAAAGAAAGAAATTAAATTATAAGATTAATAGAAAGATGTCTTCAGTGCATGCGTTTAAATTTAAGTTCAAACGTAAATAATGTAAATAAGCAAAATTTTTTACTATTTATATGTCATTTAGGAACATTTATTTAAAACTATTTGACAAGAAAATAATTAGGTAAAATAATTGGAGCTTGTAATATATACAAGAAGTGAGACAGATACTATACATACCACAATTGAAAGAATATCGAAATTATATTCGATCCGAACACAAAAAAATCTCATTTTTAGAATATTTTAAAACGGTTTGTTCAAATTCTTATAAATGTCTTAAGAAATGTATTATTTCCTCAAATATTAAATACTCTGCGCCTCTATTTACTTACTAAATATTGGATTTGTATTGATAAGTAGTATGATATTTCCATTTATTTTTACTTCATACATCATTAAAAATTGGCAATACCTTTTTAAATAAAGGGAACGCTTATACTGTAGTAAAAAAATATTAAGATATTATTATACCAAATTTTAAAGAATATACATTGCATTTTGGTTTAGGAGAGTTTTTATGAGAATCTAAAATAATGAAACACATAATGATAAAATGTAAATTATGCAAATAAAAATTGATGCAACTTCATAAAAGATAAACAAAGAAAAAATAATTTTTAACTGGGAAAATTATTTATTTTAAGTAAATACATAATTTGTTAATTTTTTTTAATAAAAAAGTAACCAAAGATTAAGAAATCCGAATTAAAAATAAGAATCAAATAGTTTAATAAAAATTGACCTATTTTTATCTATTTAAGAGTAAGTATTTATAATAATCTGAAAATTATCAATTTCTCAAGCTGATATGAAATAAAAGTCTTTATTGTATTTTTAAAAGGATTCGCCTTTTTTACCTTCTTATCTATTCACAATTCCAATTAATCAGCGTCTTTGATTGATCATAAAACAGATAAAAGAAAGACAATAGCACAGGATGTCTCTGATATACAATAAAAATATCCGTGGGTTAAATTATTGCAATTGTATTTCATGATAAAAAAAGCCACGTTTTTTTCTCATATTAGTTTTTCTGAGTTTAATAGATCAAGTGGATAAGAAATCGTTTAGATTTATTTGATTTTTCGAGCACACTATTTATTTGTAGATTATAGACAAAAGCTGCGTCTTTGAAATATTTATAGGTTCTTAAAACTCCATAAGATTTTGTTATTACTTTTTGACTTAATATTAATCACGTGTACAATTGTACAAATTTTTTTCTTATTTTTAAGCTATGTAAAGTGTGAATTTCGCAGACAACTAGTGAAAATTGTTTTATAGTTATAAACTTCTGTTTTGTCTAGTGATTTTTATGAGTGAAAGTGTAACTTTCACTCATAGGCATATGAAAATGTACAAAACCCCTCGACAGATATAATTTACCTTTTATATGCTTTATAATATTTACTCTTTTCCAACTGATTTTAAATTATAATTCTATATTCTAAAGATATTCGCAAATGTAAGGATATGGAAATTTCTTGAACTTTATTGTATAATAAGTTTGTAAAGATAATAAAATCTTAGGAGTATCCAATCTTCTGGGTCTGAGACTTCAATAAGAAAAATAAATTCAATTAAAATTTTATTTTTTTAAAAAATACATAATTTTTTAATGAATTTCTGGATTAAGATAACTTTTATGAAACAACTGACTATCAATAAAACTTCATCTGACCTTTTTATAAACAAATAATATAAATGAAAAAAAATTAAGTCAATTTCTTCTTAGTTCAAAAAAGAAAAAAAATTATTTTAGCTACTTTTTTAAAAATAATTACATTTAATATAAAAATATTATTGATTTTTGCAAGAAATGAACTCGCATTCTTCACCTTTAAGTGAAAAAATACAGAAATCCTCGCATTTTACTGATTGAGCTACTGCCTGTTGGTTTCAATTTCCATTACAAACTAATAAAAATCTATTTAAAGTATTAAAAATTTATTAAATTTCATTAATGAATTAAGATTTGAAAAAGGTGTATTGACATCAATTGTCATCCACTACAAGTTAAAAAAACCTATTTAAGCTTGAGCAGATGAATAAAATGTATTAACGACTGA
>JAOUZG010025633.1:7807673-7825484 GCA_026289955.1 Argiope argentata
CAGAGCAAAGCTAACTGCTCAGAAGAGGAGACTTCTGTTAGACCTTTAAGTGTTGTGTGTGTTTGTTCGTGTCGTATGTTCAGTGTTTAAATATATGCTTTTGTTTTGTAAAACAACTAGCTTTTAGCCATAATGATTGCTTATTCGCTATTCTTAGTTTAAAAAATTTACAATAAAATAATATTTTTGAACCTGTTATGAAAGGAGAAATAATGCAATGCCATAGTATTAATATTCGAATTCGAAGTTGTGTTGTTGTTGTTACTTATGGCACATGCCGTGGACAAGCCCCGCTGATACATCAGCAGATTTTAAGCCTAAGAAAGGCTTCTCTTGTTTTTTACAAGTAGCGCCATCTAGGGCTAAGTGTACGACTTAGCTACACACACGCCACAACCCTTTTAAGGGGGCTGATTTCAGTCATGCATATTAATTCAATCATCTCAGATAGTAATATAGACCTGGAATAGAGAACGATCACCTCTGACCCAGTACCCCCAGTGGTATTACTCTCCATATGGAGGAATTTGCGACCACGACAGATTTAACGAGCGCCAGCCGCCATACACTCGGGAAATCTTTTAACCGGTGAGATTCGAACTCGTAACCTAAGGAGTGCAACGCTCTACCAACCAGGCCATCCCGCTCCGTATTCGAAATTAATAATGAATATAAAAAAAGAATAGAAATGTGTGTTTGGGGAAATTCAATACATACTAGTCCACAAAGCTCCATTATGGAAAAAATGTCTTTAATATGGTAAAATAAGTGCAAGACAATGACAAGTAAATGATGATGGAATGCAATCCTTTTCTTTTCCCAAGGGAAGTTTAAATTTTCTGTTACAATTCAGTTCTTTCAATTTTTCATTTCATAGCATATCCTTTTCCCAGCCGAAGGTACATTTCATGTTCTTCGTTTTGGTTTGAAAATATTCATCCATACGCCGGCTCTGATCCTCCGAGAAGTGGTTCTTCCAATCGCCAACCAGCCCTTTACGCATCATTTGGGGGTGAGATTCTTCTTTCGCTTTTTCCTTTTGGCTACCTGTAGACGCCTGTAGATACTTCTTGTAGAAATCGTCTCGAGATGCCAAGCTGCGCATGTACTCGAAGCTGGAATATTGCATCACATCTGTGGAAAAAGAGTTGAAAATGCATCATTTTTTCGTTTTGATTGTAGAGAAAATAATCGGTTTGTTACTGACTAGATAATGAGAGAATTTTTCAAATAACACATATTCAAATAAATAACTCATCACAGAACAAATAAAGGAGCAATAATGTTTTCTATAAAACTTATAGAACTACCATCTGCTCTAGCCATCTCAAGAAGGATAAAAAAATTGGCTTTGCAGAATAAACCATGGACTTGCCAATGGTAAGATCAAACTGCAATTCAGAGAAAGCATGAAATTTCAAGAATCGTATAAAAAAGAATACAAAACGATCTAAATGAAACATATAATAATATTTTGAATTAATAAATACTCTGATGAAATATCATTCATCATCTATAAGAACTATCGAAATTTGAAACTATTTAATTGAATGTTTTTAGAAAGCCTTAATCCTGCTGAGCCAGCTGAGAACCAAATCCACTTTTGTAAAAATAAGTATTAGGAAAAAGAAATAATAACTATTCTTTATTGTTATTACTTTTATTATTATTCTTTATATTATAAAATATATTATATTTAAATTATTATTGTTTTAAAATAATATTAATTTTATATTTCTGAAAGTGGAACTCTGGATAAATCAGACATTTCTTCTTATCAAAGCATGCATTATCTGACCTTGCAATTAAATACAATTTTTTATTTGAAAAATGCTACTGATAATAGCTCTAATAATTAAAAGTGTAGACATGAAACTGAATTTCAGAGATAATTACAATGTGAATTTCCATTGTAACTTATCTGAAATAGCTTCCACAAAATGTCTGATTTAACAATTTCTTGCACAAATTTTCTATATCCCATTAGATAAGCACAAAATGATACATAATGTTTATTCACTTTCCACATGGAACAAATTCTTCGAAAATATTAGTAATTTTTAAGCTATTAAAAGTCGAAGGCCAGTTTTGCAATTATTTTAGAAAGGTATAATATCAGCATTCAAAGAATTATTTTTGATGAACCTTTAATAAATTTTTATCATTTTCTATGAGAGTTGTAAATCTAAACGTATAAATTTTGTAATTATTTCATCTTAAGAAACAGGAGAAGTACCATTATAATTTGTTAGGTGGAAATTGTTTCCTATTATAGAAATATCTAAGGATGTGAGTATCTTTTTCAAAAAGCCAAAAGAGAAATTCAGTTATCTGTTGTAATAATAAAAATGAATGAGTTTGTATTGGCGTTTTAATAGTTGTTTGTCCTACATATAATTTTCGAATTTGCCATCTATATACCTAGAATTATGGAAATACTTATCAATGGGTAAATTTTGTAAAATTTCATTTAATTAAAAATAAGTTGAATTTGGGCGGATTTTTTTTCGCAATAGCTTCTAAAAATTGCACACATAACATTTTGTTCTTGCTACTAATGACACTTGCCGAAGGACAAGTCCCCCCGTTGATACAGCATCAGATTTAAGCCGAAAGGAGCGTCTCTTGTTTTTGAAGTAGCGCCAACTAGGGCCAAGAGTACGGCTTAACTACACACTCACCACATTTGGGGGCACATTCATACATCTAACAGATAGCACACAGAATAACAACCATGCCCTAACTGGGAATACCAGAACACGAGGAAGACGCACTACCTCTGTGCCAGAAAGCCGGCGCAGGTAAAATATATTTTGCACTATTAAAATTTTGTAATGTTTTTAATATGAATTTTTAATGTCATTAATTTAAAAATTTCTTTTTCAATTGATAACATTTTTGCCTAGAAATTCAAACCTTTGTAATTGTTTCCAGAAATTGCATAACTTTCGTACTTCAATATTAAAAAAGATTACATTTTTATAGTTTTGAATCAAAAGATGAAGTAAAAATACTGCGAAATTTGGAAGATAAATGAACTGGGCATCTATGTCTTTCATAATGCTATGCTGTTATGCATCTGCCATCTGTTATTTGACAAATTCTTGTATATTTTAAAAAGAGCATGTGTGAGGCAATTTAAACAAAATAGCTTTAATGCCTAAATATTTGATGGAATTAGGGATATGAAATTACATCTAAATATTTTAAATGAATTTAAATATATCCAGTATCTTTCACGAACCTGCTAGTCACCAAGACGATTGGTCTTATATGCTCCAAATTTTCATATTATACATTCTATAATAGAAATAAAAAAAACAGTCTTTCTACTTTAGAATAATATAAACTTATTTCGTTGTATATTTAAATTAATAAAACAGTTTGAAACCCTTCAAACCCTTGTATGTGTTTACTAATTATTTCATTACTTATATTTCTATGTTTCTTATAATTAGTATTTAATATATATTAAAATTAAGAAGAAATTGCTCTCAATTTATCTGAAAATATTTCTCAACATTATCTAATATTCCACCTTTCGAAATGACTTTTGAAACATTCGTCATCTCATAATCTAAATTGCTTATCATTGAGATATGATATTTTTGATAATTTTCGTTTGAGGGGGAAACGAAATATTTTTATATGATTTGTAGATAGATAAATGTTTTGAATTTTGTAACAAATTAATCACGAAGCTGATCGTCTGTAATTATGTATTTTCATATGTATGTAAACAAGATAACACACTGTCGATAACACACAGTCATCTTCCAAACTATTTTAAAGATAAGATAAAAATGTTGATGTTGGAATTGTAGCTTGTAATCTCTAAATTATTACTGATTATCAGTACCAAATTTCATATCCAGAAGATCAGCATTATCTTTTCGCGAAGATATTGTTCCGAAACATCCTTCATTTTTACTATACTATAAAAGTAACGAATAAATACAGTACTTAAGATATTCCTATTTTTAAATAAGATAAAATTTTAAGAGATTGTTTTAACATTTTGAATAAGTTCTTAATGGCATAATCAAAGATTATATGTTTTAAAAATTATTTCTCCTATGTTCCCCCCTCAAATTCAAAAATATTACAATTTCCAATTTGATTATATGGACTTCAGCCTTTCACCGATTGAAATCGTAAATATATTTATTTCTGTTTTATTTATAACGTTTGCAATCTTAATCTCCATATATAAAGTTTATGTGAACTCAAAATCGGGACGAATTTGTTAATCCTCCTTTGGCAACAGCTCGCACATTCGGTTTGCTTACTTGCTTCTCTCGACTGAAAATTGTGGGACAATTTATTTGTATGAAGTTGGATAATATGAAAAAAATTATTTTTCGACCGATAACAAATAGAAATCGTTTAAAACGAGAAATTAGAGTGGATTAAAATGTAGGAGAAACCATTCATAAGAAGACCCAGTTGTGAATGAAATAGAGGTGCATAGGTTTTAGTTTATTGAACGAACTATCCAAACTACAGAACTATCGCTAATTAATTTCACCTCTTTGAAGTATAGCAAACTTTTTGGAATTCTTAATTATTATTATTCAAATATGATTTAAAATAATAGAATAAATTTTTTTGACTCGACACTTTCATTAAAATTGATTGACATGATTATAACTATTAATATACTCACCATCTAAGGCGATTATTTCTATATTATTAGCCCTATGTTAACTAATTTTTATTTAAAAAATCTTATCAAAACAGGTTAAAATAAATGGATTCACTTATGATTTTTAAACTGCTTGAATTTCTGGCTACGAAATTTATTTACATCAATAAATATGAATCTCTGTTAGCGGAAATTTTTGATTTTTGGAATTGATGTGTTAATTTTTAATAATCGATGCAAAATTATTGATTAACGGATGTAAATATATAACTAAATATTAAAAAATCTATTCATCTTCGGTTGAATTGGTTTAAAAGTTCCGAGAGTCGATTAATTTAAAGGTAATTTTAAAGAAATTTAAGTAAGAAGAAGCTTCAAAATAACAGTAAAATCTAAATCTTCTAACAAAATTGATGACGTGTTAGCCAACTAGTCAAGAGTAAAATATATTTTATTTATTTGATCTAAAAAAAGCCTTTTAACATAAAAAAAAATTGCAAATGATATTTCAAAATTTAAATGGTTTTAAAACATTATAAGACTTGTATGTATAGTTATTGTAAATGAGATAAAAAAAATAGGAAATACTTGGAAATAAATAAATCTTTAGAATCTCCCCCCAAAATTGTTACGGGGCTTCCATTCTTTCTTTTTTTTGATAATTTGGCTTTGCAGAAAAAATAAAAGTATTTTCTGAGTACATGTCTATGAAAATATGTGTGCAATGTTATTGTAATAAACTGTAATAACTTATAAAGAACTGACTCATTCCATTCAATTTATCTTACTTTTCAATGTAATATTGTCCAACTTTGCCAGACCCAGGAATTGCGCAAGGCTTTTCACGGTCTCCTCCTTTCTCTTGACCAGTGACTCGTAAGTTGTGAAGAAAATATTCGAATGTTTGGAGGATGCCTCGTACCATTCCAGAACGTGATCCATTAATTCTCCATACGGTAGTTGACCAGACAAAAATGCTTCAAAGAATTCATCGAAACTTCCAATGGAATATCCTGGAAGATTCTATGAATGTACAAAACATCAATAAATAGCTTGGCATAAAAAAATCTAATGTGTGAAAAATACACTCAAATTTTTAAATGAGATTAAGAACACCTTAATAATTTAATTATCGCCAATATAAATAATCAAAAGGAAAGTTGTTCGAAACAGAAACTAGAAGAAGTGATTATTGATATATTATTTAATATCCAAACATAAATTCTCCTCATTTCAATTACTATATTTAGTATAAGTCTGTTATATGTCAGTAATTGTTGGTGTTGCTACTAATGCGTCTGACGATTTTTTCTGCCGGTAGAGAGCACCACAACAGCGGTGCAAAGTTTTCTTATTCAAGGTCACGAGGCCTCATTGTGGAGGAATGGTTAGATTGCCCTAGAACCGAGCTCTCAACATTAAAGTTAGTAGCCGTGTAACCTAGCTACTATACAAAAACAATTACTCATGTACGGAGGCTGTCATACGGATTATGAAGCTTTCCCCACATCTACACTTAAAAGCACAATAAGAGGTCATCGACATCAATTTCCCTATTTAAATAAGAAAAGGGAATAATAGGGGAACTAAGAAGTTGGAAGTCTAGCCAAAGCAACTATCTTCTAATGTGTATTAGTAGACATTTTAAAGCCTTGGTGCCACCAAAATAGTCCTTTTCAGAATATTTTTAAGGGCAAAACCATTAGGTCAATAAGAACACTGGCTAATCAGTTTATAAAGTCATCGAAGCAATCAAACTACACACCCTTTTCTGGCATTGTGAAGAATTCTGTTTTTCTTAATGCATAACCCATTTTCTTGTTTTCTTTACCATTTTCCTATATCAGATGAAGACTTTTACACTTGCAGAGAAACTACATTCACTTTCTAACATTGGTTTTACTAGTTCATCGAAATTTAGAAACCCTTCCGATTTACTTGAAAATGTTTGGTACAAAAGAGTCTTTAGAAATCCTTCAAGATGGAAAAGAATAACTAACATGATTAAATTTTGCAAAAAAAAAGGACATTTCAAAGCCTCCTATGGTACCTCATTTTTATATAACTGTTTTCTTACGAATCTTTTTATAAGAAGCTTAAAGTACTAATCCTTATTTTACTTTTAAAAAAGACTATATAATGCTTCCTTTTTTTCATTATATGATAGACATTATAAGGATAAACTCTACACATTATATTTCATTATGAATTTATATTCATTATATTGAAATTATATTTCATTATAATGTTACCTCATTCACTCAGACATTATTCTTTTACTCCATATATTGTTAATATTAACCATTATAGTCAGTTTATATGTAATCATATTTTTATAAATTGTACATTACTTTCTAAATAATTGGTGTATTTATTTTGATGAAATCCATTTACATCTATAGGTGTAAGTGGATTTCATTTACATCTATTACTAGTTAGGGGGGAACATGATCTCTAGAAACAGAATTGTGGTATGACATTAAATTGTTAAGATACCTCTATATTTTTTTTGTCTTTTATAAACTTTTTGTTGAAGAGAGTTTTTTTAAAGATTTATTTTCGTATCACTCAGTTTGTAATACAAAGGCTTAAATATACTATTAAGCTGAAACAATACATAAAAATAATAAACGATTTAATATTAATATCAACATTTAGAGTAATTTTATCAACATTTACAGATGAAGACCATAATAATTCATTGTGTAAAAATCCAAAATGTAGTCAAATTGTTGTGAATCAGAAGATTTTTCTTATTTGTAATTATTAGCATATTAAATACACTTTTTAAGTGAAGAATTCAAAACAAGCTGCCAAACAATTTTAAATAAAATGATATTCCGTTAAAGCCACTAAAGGATAATTTTCTATGGTGGTCAAATATCGAGGACGACACCTGAACTGATACATTCCTGGTACTTTTCTTCTCGTATCAGTGGGAAGAAGGATCAGAACACTTTTTAATTGCATTACCTTACCTTTAAAAAGTGATAGTAGGAGACACAGGCGTCTTTAGGGTTCCTAGCCACATAGACATAGCGGGCATTTAACGAGAAAGGGGTCAGCCTCAAAGGCAGGTGGTACTTGAGGGCTAATGGTTGCACTCCATCTTCCAAACCGTCCTGTTCTGGGAAGGGTATGGCTTCAATGACTTCTGCTATACTATCCGTGGGCTTTCCACCCCGTAGCAACAGAAAGACTATGTGCTGGATGAGTGTAGTACCACATTTTGGGTAGGACGTAATGATTATTTCTTCGTGCTTGAGGGTGCGCTTAGATGCACTTTCGAAGCGTCCCCAATCAGCACCAACTGGGATTCGGAAGCCAAAGAAATCCTTATATGGTACAGACATAGTATCTCCCTGGAAATAAAAAATAAATTAAGCTCTCCATTGAAAATCAATTGAATTTTGTTTTTAGAGATTATCTATAAGTATGAATACATTTTATTTATAAATTTGACAATTTTCTATGACGACATTAGTAATGCTTACATGCTGACGTCAATGTATGGATATAGGTATTGAAGCTATTTATTCTCACCAACTATTTACTAAATAGAATTACAATATTTTATATTGTAATTCTATATTTACAATATAGAATTTACTAGCAATACTTAAAGAGAATAACAATATTAATACCAATATTTTGTGACGATATAATGCTTGGATTGGGGACAATAGTTAGTTTAGAGACGACTGATACAGCATTGATAACATGAATTATTTTGTATGGTAGCTTAGGGACCTATTTGAATCATAGCATTTATTTTATAATTGCAAATTACTCTTTTATTTTTTTACAAAATAAAAGAGTCATTTGCAATCTTTTTTTCTGTTTGTTTATGTTTTACAAAAAAAAAAAAACAGTCAACAACAAAATAAATAAATAACGACATTTCATAAAATGATTAAACAATTCTTAATTTAGAATTAAAAATATTTTGGTATTGAAATTGAATATTTTTGTGATAAATGCATTAGTGATTTCTACATTTTTTTCAAACAGAATTTCTGGGATAAAGTTTGGACGATTACTATATTGTTTCGGAACAAATATATCGATTTTTATACAGTAAATACGAATGCTTGTTTCAATGAACTGCTGCTGAATTAAACTAGAAACAAATTTAACAAATAATTTTAAGTTTGGTTCAAATATTTTTCGTTTAAAATGAAATAAAAAGGAGTTTATCGAAAATTAAATAAAATTAATATTAGATATAGACTAAAAGAAAACTAAATTACCATTAAGAGTCTAAAATATAAAAACAATTTGCAGTTTAAAAATATCGTAAATTAGAATTTTTTTAAAAATTGTTATTGGTATCTAATATTTTTTTTTGATAAAAGCGTTTGTCATTTCTGCATTTTTTCAAACTGTATTTCTGGAATAAAAAATACAACAACAAAAAAATAATTCAACAACATACAAAAATAACGAAGACGAGATGCGTCTTCTATATTTTTTTCGTAACAATTAATAAAATTATCATGGAACTTACCTATTTAAATTAGGCGTTATCTTCTAGTATATTTTTTACTTATCAAATAACTGTACCAAGAAAGCTACTTGCAAACCTTTACCTAAAGAAGAAGCTCATAATAGAACGTTCTACTGATAAATATTCTGTTATCATCCGTTGATGGTTTAAAATGTAGGATATGCTTTTAATATCAGTTTAATGACCGTTAAAGCAATAAAGTTAGATAATTTCAGCCGTAACTTTGCTCCATATGATAAAGAGTAGCATTTATCTTGATAAAATGAGCTGTATTTTTTGTATTGTTGCTCTTATTTAGTTTAAGATTACTCAATTCAATATACCTTGCAAAATTTCTCTTCATTTGTTCAAAGAATGAATTTCAAGTTAATAATTCTCCCCATTAAAAGTAAATGACTCTTTTTCGCCAATAACTTACAAAAATAGAAAATTCTAATTTAAAAACCTTTTTTTAAATATAAACCTAATTGTAAATTATTAAAAGAATATTGCAATAAGGTAGTCTTTTCACGATGTAATAATTTTAGATACTAAAAAGTAGATAAAATATTTTACTAATAAGATTTTTTTCTGATTTCATTTTTCTGCACTTAAATGTAAAATGTATGAGTATTGCTAATTAGTTTTATTAAATTATAGTAACGGGTAATATGCATATAAATTTCGTATTCTTTATACTTATAATAAAGCTCAATGCATGTGTGTGTATGTGTATGTGTTTGTGTGTGTGGGCGTGTGTATTGGCTCTCTACGGTCTAGAGTTTTGACCAACAGTTACGAAATTTGGTAAGTGTATAACTTCTTATGTATAGCATCTCGTAGCGATTTTTGAATTTTTTAAATAGAATTTTAATCAAAAATTAAACGAAATTTCTATATTTTCCGCTACAATTTCCGAAAATATTAAAAGCGCAAAATTAATTTTTACATAATGTTGAAGCTCAAAAATGATATTTTGTATGATTTCGATGTTTTAACCTGCAAATTTAGTTTTTATTTTCATTGATTTTTTTGCAGAATATATAATTATAATTTGTCGCAGTTTTTTTTAAACAAAAAATAAAATTAATATTTGAGCAGCACGAGCATGGTAAAAAATTAGCTTCGATTAAAATGTTGCCATTAAATTCAAAAAAATCTCCGATTAAAATATAAATTAATTACTACAGCAAATGAAATCTAGAAATTTGTAACTTTCAACACGTGACTATATGAAATGAAATAAATAGAAAATGGGATATTTTCTAAAAAAATAAATGAAAATAAGTTTCTATGGCCGCTTGCAATATCTATATTATAAATTCAATAAATTAGCATTGTTGAAGGATACATGAATTAATATATTTAAGATATCCCTTCAAATTCAGGCCTAATTTCTAATTTGTAAATTTTATGTAATAAACATACATACTGTTTAGTATAGTTTAAATTGTCTAAATGAAGTAAATAATTATATTTTCCATTACTTGAGTCAATAAATGCAATGATGAATTAAGAATTTAAGATTTTTTTAATACTTTGCTCTGTGAATCATATTTAATAAAATATTTACACTAATATTTGAAACAAAAAGAGTCACACCGATCAATTAATTAAAACAGTCATTAAAATTGACTGATTTATACAAAAAATGAATGTTACAAATGAAACAAAAAATGAACAAAAAATGAAAGTTAAGAGTTCGTAGCCATCACCTTGACAAAAGTTCAAACTGAATGATTAAATTAATTCTTATTGCAAACTAAATTGAGGGAAGTTTGATATTCAGCACATTTTCATGGAACCTATACCTATTTTTTCCATACATATTTTAGTGGAAGCGTAAGCTTATGGAATAAGTATAAAATGGGATATTTTATAATTCCTCGACAGCTAAAAGATATATAATTCAATGAATAAACTATCGTAAGATTTCTATAATAATTTGAATTACTAGACTATCAAAATTGGAAATTTACATATATTTTGTACAAGCAGTTATTAAGAGAGCAAGGTTCATAAATATTTAACTGAAAATTTTAGAAAGCATTACTTCTGGCTGACCAGCTGGTCACTAATTAAGGCCCAACATCAAGTTTCTAGAAATTTTTTAAATGCGTATATATCTGATAAATATGGTCTAAATGAAATTTAGTCAAATTTTATCCAACTTGAGTCATCAGATGCTGAATTACGAATTTTCAACTTTTGAATAGGTCCTGTGCTCTGTGAATCACATTTAACAAGATATTCTTTAAGCCTCAATATTTTAAATGAAGAGTTGCAAAACCACAAACTAAATCAGTCACCCGACTAACTTATGAAATTTTAATATCACTCTTCTATAAAAACTGGTAATTTTAGACCACTTCATCGTGGTCTCTAAGATTATAGCCCAAACAAAGCGCATAGTTTTTCCCAAGACTAGTTGGACTAAGATTATGAAAATGTTGATTTTTCTAAATTATTCCATTCAAAAATGGATCAAATTTGATAGAAGAAGATAAAAACGCTCATGTATTTATTTAAAAGCTGAAATGTCAAGAATATTTCATAGAATATACTTCCTTGGAACCAAAAGACTATATAAAATCTAGACTTTATAATTTTTTAAGCAAATTTATTGAATGAAATAAAATAAAATATTTTTGTTTTTGTCACTTAAATTTTTTGAAATTAAAACTAAAAATAGAATTTTCAGATGAATCGTTGAATGACTCACAGAAATTATATAAATTATGAAAATTATTTTGTAGTGCACATAAAATATAAGTGACCAACGTCTCTGCTTTCAATTCTCATATTTAAAAAAAGACTCGGTTGTTTCTGTAAAGAGAGTGTTTTTATATTAATTGCAGTTTAACATTTTACGTTAAACTTAGATTTCATTTTTAAAGGAAATAGAAAAAGTAAAGCAATATATATAAAAGATGCATGATTTCGAATTTATTGATTTTTTTTTATTGGAAATGATACAAATAATTTTGGTTCTGAATTATGTGGATTAAAATTTAAAATGACTGAGTGTATGCTAGTGGCTCTCTATGTAATTCTTTCTTTTAGACCATAATTTGAAAACTAAAGTATCAAAAAATTTGGTGTTATTTTATTATAATGTTGACTAGTTAGTTTATAAAATAGTTAAAGTAAGTTCTGGCTAACAGATGGCAGCACTGCATTTAGTGAATTTATTGTTTATTTCGGCAATGGAGGAAATATACAAATTCAATAAACCTAAATAAAATAAAAAATCTTAGGTATTTAAATTTATATATATATATTAACTATTAAAAGCAGAAGAAAGATGAAGAATTTAAGAGATTGAAGAATAATTTAGGTACCTAAGTTATTGGAACACAAAACTCTTTTAACTTTCTTTAACTACTGCATAGAAATAAAGTTGAAAATTTTTAAACAATAGTTAGCAGAATCAATAAATTAATTATTAAAGTTGCTTGAACGAAAATTATTTTTAGTTATCCCATTTTTTTAATGTTCGAATTTCAGTATTTAGTACATCATCTGATAGATGGCAGCACAAACTTTTTATCAACTGTTATTACATTTTATTGGTGTGTCTTTAAAGACATTCTTTTCTTTAAGAAGCTCTCCCGCTTCACCATACATAAATATTAAACCTTTAATAATTATTATCTTTAATAAATATTGTATCTTTATAAATATTAAATAAATATTATCTTTTAAGTTTAAATTAGTAAAATTCCTTTCAAATCAAAAGAATCAAATATATATTTTTTCATTCGTTCTCGTGCATAAAACCATAACGTGCATATTTATCAAAAACTATCTCGTGCATACTTACCCCATACGGCTAAATAATATGAATTGATATTTATTAACTGTCATCTTCAAAAATTCTTTTTTCCAAGATTTATTTAAGTTTTTCATTTTCCAAGATTTATTTGTTTTTTATACGATGTGTTGAAAAATGATCTTTAAGGTGCTAAAAAAGCAAAATTCCTTAACTTATTATAAAAAAATAATAAACATCAAAATGAAAACATAATAGTGGAGAACTTTGTAAACAATACTATGAAAAAATAAATCTACAATGGGCATCATAAAAGTTAATTAATCGTTAGAATTTCGTAAGTGGAATTCCTATTTGTTTAGAGTATTTTTTTATGAGCATCTTACTTTTTTGGAGCTGATGAAACTTGTTTTGACTCCAATTTTTGATAATTTTAACTGTTTCTCCTATTCTATACATCAATAAAATAGGTGATGATTGATAGACAATAGATAGACAATAAATAGACATTTTCTTACTTTTCTTTTTATTTCTAACTGTCAATTTTACAGTAACAATGCCTTTCTAGAGATTGTTTAACAAAACTTCATTGGCGAGAGTGAATACATAGTATTGATATTATCTTGCTTACTGCTATACTTTAATACACGTTGCTTTAAACGTTGTAAGAAGAGAATTAAGAGGAAACCTCCGATTGACACTTGAAAAAAGTATCGTTATGTGATTAAATAGAAATTCTTTTACCTTACAAATAGTATTTGAATTCTTTTATTTTTACTTCTATGCATATGAAGAGAGCATTTATTAAATATCAAAAAATTAGGCCTTGAACTCTTAATAAAATTGTATATTTTAAACAACTCTATTCTCCTAATTTATCTTTATGAATATTGAAAAGCCTCAAATGCCCATCCAACGAGACTATGGTTTGCGCCAGAAAATTTTAGTTTTCCCACAGAAATTTCTCACGTTTTTATGAAATGTGACAAATTGAATATCCGAAGTGAGTGCTCAGTTCTTTACAGATTCACCTAAATGAGTTGGGGAGGTAGAGCAGTTGTCTCAGAACAATCAGAAGGCGCCAGAGCATACATTCTCTTATTAGCCATAAGTTAAACGAAGTTCCTCTTTTACATTAGAGAAGGATCTTCCATTGTGATTTTTAAGGGATAATTAGGATTTTTTTCTTGTCAGTGAAAGAGAAATTCGGGTCTTTTAGTATTTTAAGCCTGAAATATCTGAAATCGAATTTTTAAAAGGAACGAAACGCGTCTTTTATATCAATTTTTTTTATAACGAATTTCGAAAAAAAAAAGTCATTCGGGCGTGTGTGAAAACGATACATTACAAAATGCTGCACTTTAAATATGTAAAACTAGTGTATTGCTTTATCACTAAAAACGGATATAGAACATTATTTTAGTGCTGAAAAAATTACATCCTAGCCTGAATAATTATCGTGTTTTTTTATTACTTACTATATCCTGATTCTACTAAACATTTCAGCTAAATAATAATCAATTAATATTATAACTATGGCAATTGGATTTTTGAGTACATTTTGCTTTCAAATTACGAAAAACACACACAAAAAAGTATTTTTTTAATAAAAAAAATCCATCAGAATTTTTATACATTTCTACATTTTAGATTCACTGATTCAAACGCACCCCCCCAGTATATTATAAGCAAAATTATAAGCATAAATTCCTTCTATTTTAATATCGAAAATAGGGGCTATATTTTAAGCTATTTATACATCTGTACCCTATTTTAATTCGTATGATTTTATGTACCATAATTATAAGTGCCTCAGTAAGGATAGAGATATCTGCTTTATTTTATAAGATTCTAAGGTCAAATTAATACTATCAACATCTATAAAAATACGCCAATAATAATCTTTCTGAACACAGAACTTGAAATAGATTTTATCATACATTAGTTGAAATAAACAAAAATCAATAACACAGCCTTTTCTTAAAATTGAAATAAAATTCAATGCATAAAGAAAATAAAATTAGTGTCAAAATGAATGTATAACTATTTCAGCAATACTTTTCAATAACAAAATTCTTTTCAATACAGAGATATTTTGAAGACTAAATATGATTTATTTATGAAAGAAAAATGCTATAAACCTACAACATGCTAAAAATACGAGTGGTAAGATATACTTTCAGATAAAAATGTGCAGATGTATTATGAACAGCAAGTATTATTTCTCTTAACATGATGTATAAGAATGATAAATATTACGATAAAATAACTTGTTTATAATATGAGTAGTATAATATGATTTCAGATAAAAAGGCAATAGCAGAAAGAAAATATCCAAATAAAAGAATAAAAAACGGACCTAAAACATCCTCTATAACAAAAGAAAAGTTTTTGTCATGTTTCAGAATATGGTTTGAAGCACATAACCATGCTTTATAAATTCCAAAATTGACGATTCGTTGATATAAGCCGTTTCTTACAATTTTCGTGATTGCAACATCTAAAGCTTCTTTGCAGCAGAAGAGTTTGTTCATCACTAGGCCTACTTTTACAACCTCTATAACATCATCAGAAATAAAGGTGCCTTTCCGAATCTGAAGTTAAAAAACAAGTCAGACCCCAAGACGGCTGTATTGTCATCGAAAGTATTCTCATGCACATATTTCTCCAGCGAAACGAACCATTTATTTTTCTCCATAGTTTCGGCAATATAGACCACATCTTCTCTCTGATTTTTAAGCATATCGACAAGGAAAGATGAATCTTTCACAATCACCACTCTATATCTTTCCAGTTTCAGAAATTCAGCAAGATCATCAAGAGTTTTTGGCGAATTCTCATAAATCGGTAGAGCTAGCAGCGAAGCAAGTACTGCTGCATAACTGGAGGAAACAATGAAAGAAAATGTCCACCAACTGACCAATAGGGCGCTTCTCTCAAATTCTCCTGCATTGATGGCTCTGCTGCAAAGATTGCCAAGCAATGAAAGGAGCGTGACCAGGTAGTTGAATTTTGCGATCTTCAGCTACTTCAGAAAGAATGAAACAATTAATAAAGCAATCAGAATCCCACACCAAGTTCTCATGTCAAATGGATAGGAATAAGTATATATTCTGGGTAACGCCCTGGGAAAATTAGTGGCAAATGTTCTTTCTTGAAAAATATACGGCTCGCTGAAATCCACAACCTCTTTCCTTTCATTGGTCATACTTAAAGAGCATAAAGCCATATCTGTCTCACCTCTACTACTCTCATGCCAATTAATCCACTCCATGTTCCATTTGGCGATCGACTACCCCAATTTTTATCCGGAGGAGTTGTCAATTTATATTTGAAATTCAATGTTTCTGACAAAAGTTCAAGAAGTTTACCTTCTGAGCCTTTAGGTTTTGTATCAAAATTCTCACCACTTGGGAATTCGAAAATATTTGGAAATTCAAGAGAGGCCACGATGATTTCGGCGGGGAATTTAAATTTTTTCATACTTTTTGTGTTTGTACTATTATTTGGCATTGAATGTAAAAAGAATTTTCTTATCTCCTTTTTCTGATACTTTCCTATTAAAATAAATGTTTTTAGAAAAGTCAACGATAGCATTTTTGTTGAGTTTAAAGCTGTTATTAGTTTATTGATGTTATTGAAATATTGTAACTTCCAGTCTGCATTTCTGTTAAAATGATAGTTCAAGCGTAAAAGGTAAGTACATGTGTATGCTAATGCGTCATTGACTATAGTTTCAATGATGCATATCATTTACATTTATTCGTTAGAATTATGGTCGTGTTATTTCATATGTTTTACACAAACTAGTCTTTATTTTTATTTTCTCTGGTATTTGCGTTTCATTTAAAGATATGCGTGCTTTGTCGCAGAAGTTATTAGGAAAAATAAGCATTCTCTCCTTTTTTTCTGATATTAGCATCTGAGATATTGACAGATGTTAGTTCCCTTAAGTATACACATTGTTTTTATTGTATATCAAAACATATAATAGCACAGAATAAATTTCAAAGAATAAAAAATAATTTATTTCGAATATATTTTGTTAAAATGTTTGTCACACATATATGTGTCATTAAAACAGAAACCTGGAAAACTATTGGGTAGAAAATCCCTCATTTTTTAGTTGCAATAAATGAGGGTACTTAGAAAAATTCATCATTTCCAAGTATTTAATTAAGTGGAAGAAGTTTTAAAGAAAGGAATACAGGATTTTGTTTGCAACTTAACATTAGCAGTTTACATTTTTCCAAACCAATAGCTAATCAAGAAAGAATACATCTAAAGTGTTAATATATTAGTTGCAGCACATCATCTTGGTTAATTTCAATTTAGGTATTTTTCTGTTATTCAGTACCAGCATTAATGGACGAAGCTTTGACTTCAATTCATGCATATAGTATTTCGCTACAAGGGGTGTTCAAATGAAAAGGTACGAAATGACACTGTTGGTTTGAAGGTAGATTTTATTCTAAACATATCCCATTGGCTTGAACACAATGATTTTATTGATTAACGAACTAATCTTAACGATTAATGAATCCTTGTTTCCCGAATTCCTGTGGCCATGACGAGACCTAGTCCTTCATAGTGCCTTGAGTTCTCTGAGTCTCTCCTTGACTGATTATCTGATTAGATAGCCCTCCTGAGTGTCATCTAATTGGATAAATCTATGATCGTTAGCCTAGTAAGGTACTATTTGATCAATGTAAATAACCTTTGGTCTGGCGTTGGATGACCAGCGTTTAGTTTTTAATGATAATATAATATCCTCCCCAGTCCTGTTGAAGCGTTCGTCTCAGACTTGTCTGTCCCTTCGGATTACAAATTTAAATTTGATTACCACATTTAAAGTGATGACCTGTTGTTGTAACATTGTTACAAATCCTCATTTGCTCACTTGACATT
>JAOUZG010025633.1:7825494-7838987 GCA_026289955.1 Argiope argentata
TAACATTGTTACAAATCCTCATTTGCTCACTTGACATTTAAATTCACCTGCACGCTTACCAAAGATGTCTTAGCTTCTTAAAGTATTCGTTCAGTGTATAAGACGTAGCATTCAGCCTCCAAAGAGGATATCTCAGGACAAAGGATAATTAAACCCGAAGCAATTTTGATGGAGTCCATTTAATCATAGAAGTTATGTTACTAACCTTTCTTGGTATTTTTTTCGTACTTCCAATGTGACATTCTCTGCTCCATTTCCCAACATCGACGCAATAAAGAACTCCTGAAAAGTCGCTTTCACGTTTTCCTTAATGATATCATGACTCTCAAACGTTCTTCGCTTTTGCCGCCAAATATCGCCACAGGAATTCTACCCTTTGTGAGAATGTTGTCATCGACAACATTCTCCATCCTCAATTTCCCAATTACAATATAAAACATCACACTTAACCCTTTATCTGCTGACTGTGCTTATAAATACTATTTAATATACTATTGTGCTTATAAATACTATTTTTGCCGATGGTATTCTAAAAAACGGAGAACTTAAACGAAATAGCAAGAAGTTAATATAAGCTAAAAGTAAGAAGGAAAAATATTTAATTATAATTAAATTAATTAAGATATTTCTATTAATTAAAATTTTTCTCTTGGGTTCTCTGGGATTATTCAGTAAGGAAACTTAACTACTGATGTAAAAATGAAGTTGGAAAATTGATGGCAACATAATTCAGTAGATAAAGGGTTAATATGTACGCAATCTCTAGGAGCATAATGTCGTTTTGTGTCAGGATTTCTTTGCACGAAGGTAGATAATTCAAATTAAAATTTTTTCTTACAGATTCGATCTAATTCTAGGATTTTTCAGGTGATATTTTTGGATTTTCCTTGCCGGCCTGGGATTCACAGCTGCTGTAATTAAAGCTTTCATAGATATTTTCCCTTCCAGGCCATTTTTCGGCATTCGAATAAATTTTGCAGTTCTCAATACGGTGTCTTTTATAGAAAAAATATATATTTCTGTGATCTATTCCTTTGTAACGCTGTACATTGTTAGGAAACGAAGAAATCCACTCTTCTTTTGTTTGTATTATTTTATTCTTCAAGTACAAAGTAAAATTTCTTAAGAAATTCCAAGTATAGAATATGGGAATAAAATATAGAATATAGAAAATGTATTTGACGAACTAGATAAAGTCTGAAATGCAAAAATTCATCAAAATCTGAAAATCTAATTTTTTTGAAAATTGCCAAACTTTCTGTTTAAATACTTCAAGAGCGAAAAAATTAATCGAATGATATTTTGAACAGGCGTGATAGATAATCACAGCTGTTCAGATATTTTCTTATAATTATTGTAGATTTCGTGTTTTTGGATAGTGGTCAGGTGAAAAGGTGAGCAATATACTTGGTACAGCACTTGTGCCTATGGTGTGTACGAATTGTCAACACATACCAGAGTAAATATAAATGATTTAACAGAAATCATATTTAGATTAGCTATGGCTTTAAGGCATTGATCCAAATCCGGAAATAAATATCTTAGATTCGTAATAAAAATGATTGATTCAAATATAAATTCATTTGAATATCAAATTTGTACTTTGAGAATTGAATCATTCTATCTAATTATCTTATGTGTGCTAATTGTAAATTAAGGGATTATAAAATTAATTCTGAAACATTCTCATCTGATGAAATTAACCATTATGAAATCTTCTTTTATCTGGTTATCTCTAAATAATTTTACCCATTTCAATTTCAAACAACTTCCACTATTATTTTTTCTATAATTTACAGGTGCTTTTTGGGTCAGTATAATCGAATTTCTCTAAAGAAACGTTTCTTGATTTCTGGTATATTTTATTGCATTATAACCTCCTACAAATATTATGGCGGTTTGAAACTACTTATTTATCAAACCTCCTTACAGATGGCGACACTGCTAAAAAAACCAATTTTAATTAAATTGTTTACTTTATTGACAGTTTAGCAAGTAATCACGGTTAATGAAGTTGGTACTTATTATAATTAATCGATTTATTATCAGTTGCAGATTAGAAGAAATTTCAAAAGTATCGAATTAAAATCTTTTGATATGATTGGGCTTCAAATTTCACTTTGATGTTTGTGTATCTCTCAAATTACAAGAACACATTATAAAAATAAATTTGCTTATACTGCTATTTCTCAAACATAACGAAAATTATTTATTTTTAAAACGGATGTTAACAGGCGATGAGATATGGATCTTTTGTGTTCTGAAAATCTAAAGCTGAGGGAAAACGATAATGGAGTTAGTTGTTGAAATAAATTGCCCCTAACCAATCCGTAAACCGATTACCCGTTTCCAGAAAACTATGCTTGGTTGTTGGTAGGATTGGAAAGGCATTGTATATGACGAGCTTTTGTCGTTTAACTTAACAATTCAAATAAATATAGCACTTAACAGGACAATTGAAACAACCGAAAAGACCATAGTTTGCGAATCGTAATAGGCTAGCTAACTATTTGTAATCACTGTTGTTGTAGCCGATAACCTTGTGCGAATAAAGAATATTTGTTTAAACGATTGCTTTGTCAATGCCATTTAAATTTCCGCACTAAAACAGGGCGTAAAACAATGAGAAAACGCTGTTTCAAGCCCAACGCCGAAATCATTGATTCATATATCACAGAAATGGCTATAAAGAGTATCCTAATTATGACTTTACATATTACCGCGGAAGATTAAACCGAAAAATTAGACTGATCTTTTAGTGGATGAGGAAAGCTCGCAGGCTGTGCATACTTGGGTATTGATTGCTCGAACAAGACTCCCGTAAGCGTTCTTTCCGTTGGAGGAATTTATTTTTAGCCTCCATCATCATCGAAGTAAGTCATTATCCTGCCTCCATTTCCTTCCTAATATCGGAAAAAGGAGGCGGTGGTTTTAATATTTCCTCAAGGTTCTTTTTAAGAAACATGCTTCCCCGATCTTCAATCTCAATGTGGTAAAAGGGCACTTTGAGGAAGTACAGCTATATGTATGCAGATGTGATTCGTGTTGTTTGTATTCCAAGAAGCTTCGTTTAACAGTTTTGTGTTATTATCATAATTCACCTCTTTGTACACTAAAATATTTGGCTTAAATGCTTTATATAAAGAAAAATACAGTTTTTACGTGCTATTATGACAAAAAATGTTAATTTAAATACCGAATAAATTTGAATATATCGTCTTGGCACAGAGGAAGCGCGTCTTCCTCGTGATCAGAGTGTTCCGGGTTCGAGTCCCGGTTAGGGCGTGGTTGTTCTGTTGTTGTTGTCAAAGGGGCTTGCCCTTGGACAAGCCCCTCTGATGAAAGCATCAGTAGATTTAAGCCTAATGAGCGTCTCTTATTTTCGAAGTACCGCCAACTAGGGCCAATAGTACGACTTATCTGCACACTCATCACACTTTCGCTTGCAGGCCCCTTTTTACAGAGGAGCACAGTCACACATCTCACAGATAGCACATAGAATAACAACCATGCCCGAACCGGGATTTGAACCCGGGACTCCCAGAGCACGAGGAAAACGCGCCATGATTGTTCTTCTATGTGCTATCGGTGAATTCTGTGAATGAGACCCCCCCCCCCGTAAAAAGGCGCTATGCAAGCGAATTCCTAGCTGAAAATTCTGGAATTTTCCATCTGACTATTATTTTATTTAATTGCTATGTATATAGCTGTTACATATAATATTGACTTATCATGGCAATTAAGGGTTTAAGTATATTTTTTAACGTTTTGTAACGAGTTTTTTTGAGCAACAATATTTTTTTAATGAAAAATATCAAATTTGTCAAGTTTTTATTAATGGAATTTTAAACTTACATTACTAGCCCTGTAAATACGGGTCATGTTTGATATCTTTAACTCGAGCAGTTTGCTCTGCAGAGCACCGAGACGCACATACATATCTATTTGTATTATTAGTAGGGAGAAAACTATTAAACGGTTGTAATAAAATTCAGTTGCTGTTTACATATTGCTTGTACAATTTGATTCTCATCTTGGCCGGCGTCCTGGCACAGAGGTAGCGCGTGTTCCTCGTGAGCTTTGAGCTGTGGGTCCCGGTTTGAGCATGGTTTTTCTTCTGCGTACTACCTGTAAGTTGTGTGAATGTGCCCCCCCCCACTGTTTAAAAAGGGGCTGTGAAAAAATATGTTTGGGTGTCAACCTCATATGAGCTAGAAGTTAGACTTCTACCCTCGGGTGCTCAGAGGTCCATACCCTCAGAAGCTACTGAACCCCCCTCTCTCCGTTGTAAAGCGGACCCGAGATCATCATCATTTGAATACAGCATAAATTTCATCAAATACTCCCTTTAAGAATGCATCATTTGGCACATTTCAGTTATCTTTCTTGAAAGAAAACCTGTTAAGCCAAATACAGATTATTTAGCAAATTTTACACAAGCATCTTTAGAAATTAAATTAAAGTTTTACTATTTCAGCTCATTCTCAGGGCTCTATAAAGAACAGCGATACCTCTTCAAAATGCTGAATCAGTCATTCTTATTTCAATCTCTTTTATATGGTGTAGTTATATATAATTGCCATAATACCAATTATTATTTAGTTATAATTGATTGAATGTATATTATAGGTATAGTTTTTTTTGTTGACAATCTGTAATATTGCTTTCCCACAATGTCAGATTTCTAGAGAGGAAAAATTACAGAGTTTTTTCATAGATGATGAGAAATTTTTGAGATTAAATTAATTTTTGAGTTTAATAAATGTTTTAATATATATCGAAAAATGTTAAAAATTTAGAGATTTATAGAATTTTTTAATAGATTTTGAATAAGTTCTAGATCAGTATTAAGTTCTAACTATTGAAACAAATTTGGAGTGAAGATTATAATTGATTGTAGACTGGAAAATTTCCAGAATTATACTGAAATCTTTATAAGGAACCGAGATCTGTTGATTCTTCTATAAAATTATAAGTTTTGTTGAGAAAGTATGTTGTGAGACGTTGTCCCACGAGGAGTTTGTTTTTGGAGAGTTAATCGTGGACTCAGATTTTTAGTTGTTTTCGGAGTGCAAATGTTGTGAGTGCTTTGTAATTGTTTTTAGTTGTTTTCGGAGTGCAAATGTTGTGAGTGTTGGTAATTGTTTTTACTTGTTTGCTATTAATTTCTGTAATTGTTGCTTTTGAGTACGCTTCGGAGATGTTTCTACTAGCGTGTCAGGTTTTTCTTGCTGAAGAAAATCTCGATACAGATTATTGAACTTGCTAGTTTTCATTCATCGTACATGCTACAACCGATTTTTATAATAATATAATCGGACTATCCGGTTTTTATAATTTTTTATAACTAAAATAATTAAAATATTAGAATAAATGAGTATTCTGCAATAGTAATTGAAACGAGATGAGTTGAAAATAGTTAATATACGTTAATTACTTACATATTTATTACATACTGGGATAAAATGATATATAATTAATAATCGTTCATTTTTTTGATGAAGTGTTTTTTGGAGATAAATGCAACTTCCTTTACAAAATTTGAAAATGAGCATGAATTGAAATAGAAATTTTGATATAATATATTCGAATGCTATGCACAATCTTCCACTTAAAAACTTTTTTATTGAATAATCTACACAGTTAAAAAGATTTTGCTATTAAAATGTAAAACTATTTCAACATAAGTTCAATTACGATGCTTCTCTGAGTTTCGTAAGCTTCTATAAAATTTAGAATCAGTGATTCTTACTTACTGCATTTATAAATGAAAATATTCATTTTTTAATTACAAATAGCGTCATCAACTGAAGCATCATTTGTAAAATTTGAAGAGCCCCCCTGTGAAAAGGGTTTATGCAAGCAAATGTGTGTGCCATTTTCATATGATTTATAGGTTAAAATTATGCCCTCGGGTGCTGAGGGGTCTTTCCTTCAGGAGCTAGAAAACACTCGATTTGCATCTCTGTCAATTCGTCAGCGGACTTGTGAAGTGCCATAAGTAACAACAACATACCTTCTTAAGGGCCTCATTCTCTTCCTTTGAATGTTGATCATCAATTTAATTTATGTGGGAAGATCTTCAAAGGATTTTTTTTGTTTGTCATACTGATTTGTGTTCGAATTAAATTGTTTAAGATGATTTGGTACTTTCCACTTTTCTTTCATACTCAGAGAATATGCCATTATTTCTTCGTCATTTGCTCATCGAAAATTCAGGAAATATTTGCTGTTGTTATTTAAGGCACTTCCCACGGACAAACCCCGCTGATACATCAGCAGATCTTAAGCCGAAGATATGTGTCTCTTGTTTCAAGTAGCGCCAACTAGAGCCAAGAGTACGATTTTAGTTACGTACTCATCACAGTCGCTTGCACAACCTCTTTTTACAGGGGAGCACAGGCATTCATTTAACAGATAGCACACAGAAGAACAACCGAGACTCCCAGAACACGAGGAAGACGCGCTACCTCTGTGCCAGAAAGCTGGCCAGGAAAGATCTTACTTTATAATACAAAGCTGACCAGGAAAGACCTTACTTTATAATACAAAGATGGTCAGGTGTTTTCTTACTTTATAATACAACTTCCCAGTTAAAAAGAAAAAAAAATGAAATAAATTCTTAGTTAAATTTTTAAAAAAAACTTTTAAATAAAAATATTGAATATCGAAAAAAATTTGTTCCATTGCTAAATATGGTATAAAACTTGATCTGATATATTAGATGCCAAAATAAGCTCTCTTCCACCTAATTAAGTTTATATATGGAAAAGTCACTTGTTATTGAAATGAGATAAAAGTAATATTGTTTCCAAGAAAACAAATTCAAACTATCTTGGTCTCAGAGATTCCAAAGACTTCATTTAGTTCTTTAGTGAGGTTGCTTCAGTTCCTAAAACGAATGGCTTGAAGGTGCCGATATCAGCAGGTGACAAATCAGACTTCCTGCCGTGCAGGCTCGCATATTTTAGGAGAATGTTCCAGTACTTATCGGCGAAGAAAGGCTTTGGTCGTTCCTTTATTAAGCAAAAACATTCTTCCACGCGGAGAGCCCACAAAGTTATTGAATGCGAATTGTCTCTCGTGGTCCCCGGGGAGTTTCTGTCCTCGCATTCTCCAGCAATGTCGTTTGACGGCCATTTCGCGCATTCCCCTCCCCCATTTCTACTCCCATAACACAATATTCGATACAGCATTCTCCGTTTAGAGGCGCCTTTCGACACATACCTCTCCCTTCCTACCCAACGAAATATGCTGCGATTTAAATGAGAGACATTTTGGCTGGCCAAAAAAAGAAGGTAAAAGAAAAAAAAACACTGTAGTAGCAAAGCGGGTAGAAGGGGAGAGGTTTTCCACCGCAATTACCATACGATGAGGCGAATATTGGATTGTCCGGGGCGGAGAGAGAGAGCAGCCCCAGGGCGACCCCGCTTTACAGCGATCGGGAAATTTGGTTCTCGCTCTTTCTCTTTTCCTTCCCTTTTTTCAGCACAAACATTCGAATATCGAATACATTTCTGAATTTTTCTGCGTTTTTGTTTTATTTTCGTCCGTTTTGCTTTTGTGGCACGTGAGCGGTTCTTTTTTGTTGTTGTTGAAGTACTTTTTTCCCATTTCCGCGTAATATCCCGGCCACAAGAGAGACATTTCCATTCGGCATCCCCTCTCTTTGACTTGTCGGGTAACATCCGAAGAATCCCGTGTTCTGAAAATGCTCGTATGAATATTAATGCAGGATTATGAGATAGCTCCATTGGAAATGAATGCAAAGGGTAAAGTTTTGGAAAGGGATCAAATAATTACAGCTGTATATTAGTTTTGATGTGCAATCAAATATATAGGCTGATGAGAAGTAAAGTACAGTGTATTGATGAATGAATATTTGAACTTTGCAGGGATATTTTAAAATACAAAAACAAGCAAAAGTATTGATGTTCCTTGGAAATAAAACATTTGAAAACATGAATTCAATTTAGTTGTTAAACACTTGCAAAAATATGAATGATAACAAGGTAATACGATAAGTCATCTCACTCTTTGTTTCTACATAAGTAGTTTGAAGCTTTAAAAGGCTGCAAATAATTAAGAGAAATAAATAGAGTAAAGTTGGAGATATATAATGCGTAAAAGAAAGAATCGATTTCGAATACTTTATTTTGATGGATACTTCAAAATTTCATATCAAACTCTGATGTATGAATATCACATTTAAACTTCTTTTATATAACTTGGTGAAGTGATGATTTATAAAATTATGAACAGACAGACAACCATCTAAATTATTTATTTATATTAAACTTTCTCTGTCTCATTCCCATTATTGGTTTAGTTCAACTACCTTGGAATACAGAAACAAAAAACTCTTTCAAAAATAGAACTAGAATTCCTCTCCCATTGCAAAAACTGTAATGACAGACCATTTTCTCAAAAGGTTGTTCGTTTAAGTTCAGAGCAAATGTAAGCCAGGATATCCTCTTAGGGTATTTAGAATCACTCTCTACTACCAAATTCATATGGGCAAACATCTCTATTAAACAAAGCACTCTCCTCGGGTACTGAATAAACCACAGTAAAAGAGAAAGGAATTTTGTAGCAGGCTCCATATCTTCCTTGAAAGACATTTTGCAGCCATTATACCTAAATAGTGTTAATGCAGATTCGAAATTTTATAAACACAGCTATTGCATATTCAGTATAATTAGAACTTAATGTTTGATCTCTTGCATTGCTACGGAAATTGTTCTGTGGGTGCATACTACACACCAACCACATTTTTTTATTGAACATTTAGAAATCCCCATGCACCACTAAATATAACACGAGGCTTATAGAAGTAATCAACACAGGACATAGAGGCATCACATCCAGAGCAGCTACTCACGTATAACATTCCCTCTTTTTACAGGGGGCCACATTCAAACATATCACAGATTAAGCAGATAAAGAACAACCATGACCGAACAGGAATTCGAACCCAGGACACGGAGAAGAAACTCTAACTCTGTGCCAGAAAGTCGGCACAGAGATAGATTTACACATTAACCGAATGTAAAAAGTGAACAATTCAATAATATGGATGATGGATAATACTGCTTCGTTTCACAAGAAAAAAAAAGGCAAAAAACAATAGATACCAAAAGCGTATATAAAAATAGTAGTTGCAGAAGTCAGAAATATACAAACAGTAAATTGTTCTTAAATAATAGCAACAGCACAAAGCAATTAAACTAAACTTTATCTTACATCAACAGTCCAAAAAGGTAATTTACTCGATTCACTATCGTGTGGACGTCTCCTTTTATATATCTTTCATGAGAGTATATGGAGGCTTCTAGAGAGATATTGTATCTTGGCTTTGAATAGAAATAATGTCAACATTTTTATACTTTTGTGAACCATTGTTTTTAATTCTATAGTTGAAAAAATTATTATTAAAAGCTGGTCATTGAACTAACATGTATTCAGCATCCATTAGAATATCTTTAAAACTTTTTTTCTTACTATAAAACGTTATATAATGAAAATACATATTCGCATTAGTATTTAAATGAATATATATAAGGAATGACAGTAGAGCATTTACTCTATATTCTAAATTCCATTTGGAATATATTGTAAATGTTCTATTTGTTTCATTTTCTCATTGTATTTTATCAATGTTGGATACAGGCACATAGAACAAAAAGCTTTAAAGTATTTTTATATCGAAACATCAATATAGACTTTTTAAAAATTTATGATATTTTATTTCACATTTCAGAAGCTCTAAATTTTAAATGAATTCCTTGAAATCTTTATTCATGTAGAATAAGTAAGAGCTGTTAGTTTTTAATTAAAATTCTTTTGAAAGATGCTGTTATATTTTCAGCTTGTTATTTATTTATTAGAGATTTAATGTGCAATAAATAATAAAATCATTGATTTTTCTAGAGTGAGAAGAAGAAGAAAGATAATGTTCGTTATTTAATAACTTATCTGTTTGTTATTTTTTATAAAAATGATATCATTTTGCTAGAATTTTCCAGTAATCCAAAGAAAAAAAATTAAATTCAGTAATAAAGGCAATTATCACATAAACAAAGGCATGGTGAAATATGATTTTAAAAATATCCAAATAAACAAGATATTCCTCGTAAAAGTGAATTATTTCAAGATGATTCGTTTAAAATAAAAGGCTGGTCGAAACCCTTATTTTTAAAGTTTGAATCAATTATTATTTATTTTCTATAAACAATTGTTTTCTTTTCAAACACGCAAAAAAGGAATATCTTATTATTACTACAAATTACAAATAAAACATGGAAGAATAAAAATAACAATAAATTTGAGAGAAATCTCAATAAATGACTTTTTATCAAATAGTTTGGGAAATAAAATAATTGACCTTTAAATATCGATGGAGATGTATTTTGTAAAAGTTTAACTTTAATTACTTGTTTTCTAGAATATTTTATTTTTAATATGGAATATTTTTTCGTATTTTTTTAAATATTGAATAAATTCTTATGAAAGAATTCTTCTGGATTTCTTTGAAAATTCTTTGCTATCTTATTTTTCGTGTAAAAAATGAGAAAAGAATTTCAAAAAAGGAAATCATTTTTATGTAAAATATAGTAATTGAAAATGTTTTTCTTCATACATGGGTTGTCTATAGACTTGAAAAAATGTTATGTTCCATACATAATTGTCTGAATGTTGTATGTTAAAAAAATATCAAGGTCAAATTTATTGAGAAAAGGAAATGAAAGTTGCCATTGCATACACAAATGCATGCCTTTATACATAAAGTCTGTTTTAGACCACTTCAATTACTAAAGATAAAGGCATTTTTCAAGATGGTCATTAATATGCTTAAAATGATTATAATCTATTATCTTTAATGGTTAGCTTTGACGCTTTAGTAAAAATATACTGACAAAATGAAATCATACATAACCAGTAAAAATTCAAGCGAAAATTAAAGGTGTCTAAACATTAAATTGCATTTCAGTTGCCTTTATTCATGAAATAAAAAAATGGAAACCCTATTAAAAAAATCTTCTGAAAACTGATAGAAGGGTTTGTACAGGATAGAACGAAGATAGAACAATAGAACAGCGTGCACGTTACACGACATAACAACGGGATTTCATTGTTGAACTTTATTTTAAAAATAATGAATAGCTGGTGGTCGCAGTTCAAAAATTCTAAAATGAATCCCCTGGATCGTGTAATTAAACAACATTAGATTTTCATGGGGTTATTTGAAGTCAAAGGTTTTTGCTAACAGGCCCTCATGTACACGTGCATTAAAAGAAGAAATGCAACGATACATCAACAAAATTGAGTCACATTTAAGCAAAAAACTTCGACAAAAGTTTGCGTATGTGTCAGCAAAGCCGTGGAAGCTATTTGACCTATGTATTATTCCATACATAACCCTACCCTATGCACTTTAAGATTCGGTATATATATATATAACAATTTAATCAGCCGGTGTCCTGTCGCAAAGGTAGCACGTCTTCCTAGTGATCTGGGCTTCCCGGATTCGAGTCCCGGTTAGGGTGTGATTGTCCCCTGTAGAAAGGGGCTGTGCAAGCGAGTGTGTAATTAAAGTCGTACTCTTGGCTCTAGTTGGCGTTACCGCAAACAAGAGACGCTTCTTTTGGCTTAAATACGCTGATGCATTAGCGGGCTTGTCCATGGCAAGTGCCATTAGTAACAACAACACAATTTAAAGGAAAAAAAAACTTTAATTTTATTAACTAGTAAACTATTAATTCTATTCTTAACTATTAATTCAAACCTTAAGTTACACACATTGTTCTAACGTGTAAAGGTCCATTTTTTTTTACAAATCTTAAACTATCAGCTATCAAATGATATTTTTAATAGGACTGCCACCCCTTTCCTGTAAGAATGGTAGAAAATTTAAATCGTGTTAATTCTGTTGAACCTTTTATTTACTATTAAAAGACAAATATTGTAAAATATGAAAAAGGTAATTAACGAAATATCTTCATATAAATGATAAACTTTTATAGATATAATAACATACTTTGTCATTAATTCATATACTAGAAGCCAATAAATTTTTTTTAAAAAAATCATAATTATTCAACGTACACTCTCCTATATATTTTTCTACCCCAAAAGAACAAGATATGAGAGCTGGTAGAAAAATAAGTTATCTCCTTTTGTGTCTTTTTTTCCCCCTTCGCTGTCCGGAATGAAACCTGTGGTGATTGATGGATTTCGCCCACCATTACGGGAGCAGTTTGGATCCCATCTGCCAAGAGGAAATGGCAGATACTTTGGGTTCAGACGAACTTTCTCGTGACTTTTTTTTTATTGTCTCGGTCTTTATCTTAATTGTAGGATCCCAAGTTTCCCTCTACCTCTCCTTGGAATTATTAATAAATTTTTTTTCTCTAGTTGAAATCTTACGAGAGTAACTGAGAAAATTTTGAGATTTGAGCTATGATCCATGACTAAAAAAAATGGAAGATATTTGTTTTTTTTTATTTCATTTCATTGTTGAAGCGTAGAAAAATAGATGTTATATCACTATTTGATCTAGAATGCTCTTGAAATTTATAAAAGAGAATAAATGAGAATGTAATATAAAACAAATTTTTAAAATAAATTCCTACTTAGGTAATTAGGAAATTTTTTTTATTTTAATTACTTTTTATTAAATAATTACAATTGTTGTTGCTCTAGTGTTCCGCTTTACAACAAAAGGGTGTGTGTGTATATACCTTTAAGTCTTCGCCAAATTAAACACCAAAAATTCATATAGTTTCAAATATGTCAACCATTATTCTTTAGTTATAGTCCCGATCCTATACGTAACTGTTTTAACCTCCTGTATTCACTAAAAGTAGCATTGGCATTTATATCCCGCTAATAAAATAGCGTGGCAAAAGATCGTTCAACATAGTGATAACGTCATCTAAACGCGAATTCAGCCAGCTTTCACAGAGGTAGGGCGTCTTCCTCGTGTTCTGGGAGTCCCGGGTTCGAGTCCCGGTTCGGGCATGGCTATTCTTCTGCATGCTATCTGTGAGATGTGTGAGTGTGCCCCCCTGTAAAAAGGGGTTGTGCAAGCAAATGTAGTAAGTGTGTAGCTGAGTGTAGCTCTTGGCCTTAGTTGGCGGTACTTCAAAAACAAGAGACGCTCCTTTCGGCTTAAATCTGCTGCTGTATCAGTAGGGGGCTTGCCCATTGGCAAGTTCCATAAGTAACAACAACAAACGGGAACTCATGCAGAATTTCCTTAAATTATAACAATCCCTCTTTTTATCTAAAATACCCGCATGAGCGAATTATATAGTAAAGCTGTTTTCGATTGGAGCGACAGAATTTTCTTTATCGGCATCTTTCGGAACTAATTTTTTTCTTAACAAATCGAAATCGTATAATTTAATATGTATGACTCCCAAATTGTGCTAAATTACGTCCAGAACACACACACACACACACACACACACACACACACACACACACACACA
>JAOUZG010025633.1:7838997-7851698 GCA_026289955.1 Argiope argentata
CACGCACGCACGCACGCACACACATACACACACACACAAGTATAATTTGATTCGTCAACGTGGCTATGCTCATACGAGGTCAATTTATTTATGTACGTAATGTGTTATAATCAAATTTACACCAAAGTCAAGATTTAATGATGTCAAAGTCATAAATTTGCAGACAAATTAGGGAGTAATTATTCAGTTCACGTCGTCCTTTTTCATTTATCAATAATAAACATTTATATATTTTTTATTTTCCATCGAATTTTCATTAGGAAATTAACTAGAAGACATTACGTGAAGTTTCTAAGAATTTTCGGCCTTTTAATGTAAAAAATATTATTTTTTACGAACGGTAATAAGTTACGAAACAAATTGATTTGTGTTTTTTGGCATCGAATGAGACACGAGACAATTCCAAGTAGTGAACGTGGGACAAAAGCATTTCTTCGTAGAGGGGGATCAATATTCCGAGGGGGAGGGGAGAGGTAATTTGGAGAGGCAAACATAACGAAGCGAACCTGTTTCTGGAGAAACTTTTTCCACCCCATTTCCATCAAAATCACTTTTGCTTTTTGTAATGAATAATCAATACACCGCAAGAGATCGTTTATTTTTAGAAGACGACTCACTCGTTCGATGAGTAACATCTTCGAAGCTGTGGTTTGCCCTCCACCCCCCCTCTTACCCGTAATCGAGCTTTTTCAGTGTCGTAGTACTAATCTGCAGCACGTAGATTCAGTTCTACAAGTAAACAAAGAATCCTTTAAAATTGTATGTGTTTATTGAATCAAATGTCAAAATATTAATTAATGTTCGAATTGAATAATACTTTTGTAACACATTAATACCTACATTTATTTCGCCCCCTTTCTGCCTTGCTTGTAATATTTTAAGTTCTATAATTTGCTGACAACCAGAAATCAATGTAAAGTTGCGATTAGAGTACGTGCATCCAGGTGAATTGTTTTGTAATCTCTAGGTTTAAAATTATTATAGAATTATAATATACTAAGCTAGCAGTACCGGCTTAGCGTTGCCCGTGCCATAGCATCCAAGAAGAAAAATTCGCATTAAATTTAAGTCTAGCCTCCACCCGATATGATATGGATATATTACAAAGCATCAAACAAACATAAAAATTATCAAAAATGACTACAAAACATTTTTATGGCATTCATTCAGAAATATTTAGATTGTAACAAAAGATAAATATATGATATGTTCGTAGACAAAACACAGTCGATTGAGGGATTCTCAGGAGATTCATTCTGTCTCTTCAATTCAGTTACAGTACGTTTTAAAGAAAGACGGTTATTTCGCTCATCAAAAGACTCTCATTCCCTAAGAGAGGATATTATTTCTACTTTTTGGGAAAAATGAATTTGGAATCGCTGTTTAAAATCAGATTTAAACAAATAAATGTATCATATATGAATAGCACAGCTCTTTCTATTTGCATACGCGTAGTTTGAGGTTTTCCCCATGCGCGGATGAGTGCAAAATTAAAATCGCAATTATCAAACTCTTTTTTTATTTTGATAAAAACTTTAATATGCTAAAACTTTTCCCAATAAATGCTCAACAAAATGGTATGAATATGTCCAATATCCGCTAATTGTTTCTCAACCTTTTGTGGTTCAAACATACAGATTCTTTCAGGAGACTTTATTTTATAGAATGTATAGATTAATATATTGCCATCCTTTAATTCGCTTGAAATTTTAGACTTTAGGTAAAATTTAATTTTTATTTTCAGAATTTTTTTATTTTAGATGATATTTAATGTACTAAGAATCACTTTAATAATGACATAAGGTTTGTATCCACAATTGTTAAGTTTCTCATACACCAATTTTTACAAACACCAGTTTCTCTTTATGAATTTTTTTTTGGTGCTCGTAGAATAGATTTTCAGTAAAATCTGATAACATAATAATCTCTGATAACATAATAATGATTTATTTTTGTCGAAATGGTAATACAAACATAGTTGTTGTTGTTGTTGTTGTTAACGACACTTGCCATGACCAAGCTTCGCCAAGGCATTACCTAGTTTTAAACCGAAAGGAGCGTCTCTTGTTGTGAAGTAACGCCAAGTGAGGCCAATAGCACTTAACTACTTACTCATCACAGTTGCATGCACCACCCCTTTTTAAAGAGGGGAGGGGCATTCATACACCTTACAGATAGAACACATAAGAGCAACTATACTCGAACCAGGACTCGAACCCGGGACGCCTACAAATAGATATATTGTTATTAAATGGCTGTAGCTATTTTTGTACAGTATTTAACCAAAATTATGACATCAGTAATAAAGGTTGAAAACAATTATCTGTTATTATTAAGGCCAAACGTTTTGATATAAATTGTACACGTTCAAACGAGCCGGCTTTCTGGCTCAAAGGTAGCGCGTCTTCCTCGTGTTCTGGGAGTCCCGGGCTCGAGTTCTGGTTCGGGCATGGCTGTTCATCTGTGTGCTATCTGTGATATGTGTGAAGAGATTGTGCAAGAGAATGTGGTGCGTGTGTAGCTAAATCGTACTCTTGGCCCTAGTTGGCCTACTTAGAAAAACAAAAAAAAAAACAAGATACTCTTCTTTTGGATTAAATCTGCTACTGTATCAGCGGAGGGCTTGTCCAATATGGTAAGTGCCATAAATAACAACAACATGTCCAAACGATTTACAAATATTTATAGCTGAAAGACGAAATATGTGCGCGCAACATTGAAAATTTATATTGTATGAAACTAACAATGGAAAAAAAGGAACTTTATATATGATAAAAATAATGCATCGGAGATCTTAACTTAAATTTCTTTTATAATGTAATTAAAGCTTCAAAATATTTGTTTGAATAAAATTTTTCTCTTTAAGCACTCAAAAGAAATATTCCTTTCTGATTCCTTTTAAAGGATATGAAGATGGTGACAATCGCATGTAAAGCGATCATGCGTTTGAAGAAAAAAAACTATTCTCTTTATGATGATTAAGAAATCCGATTACACTCAAGCTGTGCATTCATTAATTCTATTTTAGCTTCTTGTGTTTCACATTGGCAGTTAAAATGAAATTTTAATATCTATTGAGACAAGAAGCTTAAGAACAAAGCCAAAGATTTTTTTTTTGGTTTGAAAAGTATTAGACGTCATGATATATTCTGAGAATTACTTCTCTACGAAAGTAAGAAGATTATAATTTCTTGTTTTGTTTCTTCAACAAATTTGTGCAATAAAAGAAATTACAAAATAAATCTGGGTTTAACTTTTATTTTCCCTTCCGATCCAACTTAATCAGAGGATATGCAGCCAGAAGCGGATGAGTGGGAGGAGGTGAGATTTAATCTTTTTATTCAAAACCAAGAACAAACTCATCAAGACAAAGAGATTTATATCAAAGTATAGTGCCTTAAGAAAACATATCAGCCACTAAGGAGGTGGAGTTTATGGTTGGTTTGGAGTTTTGACATATGAAATGATTAGTTCTATATTCTCGGAGAAAGCAGTTGAGATTCATAATTTTATTGTGCTGAAATAGTGACTCAAAATAACCAGAGATTAAGACTTTGGGCATAAGAAGAAGGAAAGCCAGTAGGGAGGATAGAAGGATTATCCATTTTTTTAAAGCTGAGTCAGTAAGAGTTATAAAATTTCTTCAATTAACTGTTGTATAAATAAATGAGTTTTTATAGAAAAAAATGCAAGATCGTCTGATTCTCATTTCATTAAACTAAAAATAAATGCCCTTTAGAATTTGCGCATAAGAATATAAATTTTGCTGAAAATGAGTTGTGAAATAATGGCTCATAATATCGAATAAATAATCATATTTATCCTTTCTTTTGAAATTTTACTGATTTTTTTCAGCAAATTATATATGAAAGAATCGTCATCATTGATATTTTTCAAAAATTCGTCAATGGGTTGCATAGTGAAATTTTCAATAGATTCAATAATAGACAATGACAATTTATTCCACATGAAAACGAGATAACACGATACAAGAAAATCGCAGCCAAAGGTGCACAAGAACAAGACTTGCAGTAAAAATAAGCATATAAGGAGCAAAAATTGTTATAAATAATTTCAACAGTACTAAATTCTCAGAAAGAATTGGCAAGAGAGAAACTTTCAACTTCTCACATCTCTCGACTTGCCTGCTATTTTGAATTTATTCGACTCTCATTGATTATTATTGAATTTGTCCCTTGGATTTTTATAGTCTTCGAGGCATAGGCAAAATAAGGAAGTAATTTAAATTTCATTCTTAATCGTCATATAGCCAAAATTCCAGTAGTTTCTGGAATATTCTTTAGACCTATCTGTAGAACAATACATCTTACTATTATTTACTTATCAGGAGAGTAAAATTAAAAATTGTAACAATAGAGTAATTAAAGGATGAATATCTAAAATGACAATGAAGAGATTTTGAAATAGTATAATATAGTTTATCAAATTTTTAATATAGTTTATATATAAATACATGTTTTCCCTGATCCTATCCCTTTATTCCTAATGTTGTAAAACGAAATGACATTATACTAAAAGAGTTATGAAAGAACCAGAATGCATTTTTTGGCTACAAAAATAATTTAGTGGCTAACAACAACAACAACAAAACAATACGTGTGAAATATAACACAACAGAGTTATGCTTGTAATATTCAGTCTTTCGATGTTAAAAATAAATGTCCAAAGACCTATGTTGTCTTAATTTCACGTTAATATGTATCAGTGAATTTTGCATACGGTGTTTGTAAATGTTTTTGAAATCCTTAAATGATACTGCGTTTAGTAGTTCATTTCTTCCATTTACTAAATTTATCTTAATTTTATTGGTCTCCAAAAATAATAAATATATATACTTTCTTATAAAAGCGTATAGCTGTATTACCGCAAGTTATGGCACAATTTTGCCATAATATTCGAAATGTAAGGAGAAGAATGTTTATTATTTGAAATATGGGAATAATCTGCAATATAAAAAGATTACACTTGATCAATTAGATACAAGTATCTTAATAATTCTCTTCTTTTAATATCCTGTTTTCTACTTAAGAATTGCTAACTAATCCATAAAAACAACTAATCCATATTAAGCTAATTATAAAAAAACAGCTAAATCTAATGAAATGTCACCATTTCCATTAAATAAATAAATTGTAAATTATTTATTATATTTGAATGTCAATATTTATACTTTATCTTATTATTGCAAACATAGTGAAAAGTCGTTATAAACTAATGTAAGCGGTCACCCCAAAATTTCTTCGCACATTCTTTTATAACGATGTTATTTCTTCCTCAAAAAATTTAGATCTTGGGTTAGCTCGTGAATCTCTCGATCATTCAAATTTTTATTTTCAAGGTAGTGCAATAATCATTTTGTATTTCGTAGCTTAGTAATAATAAGAAGAAATATAAAATTACTTTTTTTAAGGACCAATTAAAATCGAAATTTTACATATAGCTACAAATTTAGAAATCATTAGAAATTTAATTTATCCTAGATACGTTTTCAATTTCAGTTATTGAAAAGTTACAGACTGGTAGATGTTTAGTTATTAGGGTGATCTGACTCAAAATTTGCTACAGATATAGCATTCAAAAAATAAAACAATATACCAAAATTCATTTCAATAAATTGTTGATGTTAAGAATTAAGCTAACCACGACATCTTCTTGGGCGGAGCCAGCTACCAATGATGTAGACATCACGTGACCAGACTGTTGATTTTGGAGTATATATTTGTGAATTTTTCAGCATGCGATAGTGACCCTGGTGCGAGGAGAATTGCTAGGTAGTAAGGGTTTCTCCTGTAGCAATCATTTTTTTGTTACTAATAAAATAGTTAAAAGACAACCTGTGTCTTAGTGCATTTGAACCCACCAGACAATCTTCACTATCTAAGGAATTGTTGCCAATCTAGAATGCAATAATTTATAGTTGAGGTGTCCAGTTATTGTGCTAACAAGTGTGCTGAAGAATAGATTAATAGAAAATTAAATCTTGAATGGATTTGGAATGTTGCTGTCGTGTTATACTTTACAGTGGAAGAATTGGTGTAGTAGCTTCTGAGGGCATGGACTCCTGAGAATCCGAGGGTAGAAGTTTGACTTCTAGCCCATAAACGTCACTAACCCTTTTTATGGAGCGGACTTCATTCAATCCTTCACAGATCGTAATTTAGATCTGGAACGGAGAACGATCACTTCTGACTCAGTACTCCCTGTGGTATTATTCTCGATACGGAGAAGTTCGGGACCATGACAGATCTAACGTACACTGGCCACCACCACACGCGGGGAGCCTTCTGTGGTGAGTTCGTGCTCTCAACCGAAGGAATACGAGTCCAACGCTTGACCAAGCAGGCTATTCCGACCCTGGATTAGGTATGGATTCACAATTTAAATTTTTTTATTAGTATTACAAATTTTACCCACGTAACTCTTTAATTTTTATAATTACTAAGCTCATTAATACTTGAATGGCTAGACTTCTTATGAATGGATTTGGTTCAAGACTAAGGAATCTGCAGATTTATTCGAAAATTCAGAAAGAAAATTTCATTCGTCTAGGATAAAACGCTCTTAAGGTATCGCATCACGGAACAAAAAAGATACAATTTTTGAAATATTTTTTATGGGGGGTGGGAGGTGACTCAAGGATTTAGTTTTTCTCTTTTTTTGTTCAAATATGTCTGAAACATGGAGATTTTTCGATTCTGGAGTAAGAATTTTCTCTTTGTATGCAAGAAATTAAAAAAATTATCAAAAAAGCAGTTAATAGATTTCAGAAAAATATTAGCAGTATTTAAACCTTTTAACACCATTGCGTGCTTCAATTTCTAGATCTGATCAAAATTATCTACTCTTCGGTTTATATTAACTGTGTCACGTGGGTTAGCACTGCATCTTCAATGAATCTAAAAGCATCGAGTAAAGGTAGGTACGAGCGGTTTGGCATCTTTTTATGAATCGTCATTAATTTCCTTTTGAGACGATTCGCATTCCAAATCGTCCTGCATGGACGATATATATCTTACTACAAAGGGGAGATTTAAAAAAACATATGCGTGTTAAATAAACTACGTAGAGGAATCCACAGTACAACCAATGGAAAAATAAAGCCAAGAATAGAAAAACTGTTCTCTATCTCTTTGTATAAGAGAGGGGGGGGAGAGAAAAAGATTTGCCTTTTTAAAACTTTCCCGCAAATCGATGTCACCGCTGACGAATAACCGAAATTAGAATAGTCATGAAATTCCGCATGCAGAAAAAAAAAAGAAAAAGAAGAAGGCCCTCCTTTCCCGATGCCGTCGAGGCATCCATTAAGGCACTAAAACAGTTATCGAATCGAATATTTTCAAAAAATGCATTGTGTGACATTCCCTGTTTCTGAGCCATTAGTTATATTTAATAACAGCTTCTTTCTCGCCACTTAATTACGTTAAGAATTCTGACGATTTCGATGGGGTGGAATTTTTTTCCCCACCCTTCCTCTCTCCCCAATCTCTCTCTCTCTCTCTTCTCTCTCCTCTCTTTTTTTCAATCCTTAGTTTGCCGGATATCATGATTTAAAGAAATAAATCAAGCTGTCAAAAAATGTTACCGGGCGAAATGGGATTTTACCTTCAGGTCTTAAAAATTCTTACTTTCATTGGAAGACAGGACGCGACTGCACGGCTCTCACTCTATTTTTTTCATTCCTCTGACTCCTGTTTAAATGCGTTCGGATATTAAAAATGGATTCCCGGACATTCGTTTCCCGGAATCCGGCTTGATGCGATCTCACGGTAATGGTTTACAGCTATTTAATTCCTCCTCCTCTTCTTTCTCCGCAAGTCCATAGAAGGCGTCATTTTCGTAAAAAGTTTTGATGCGGGGCGTTCATTATTAAATCTGGTGCCTCTGATAAATGCCTGATTTATGTAAATGGAAAAAGTTGGAATGACTGAATCCCATCTTCTCCATTTCCTTCCTCTTCTGGAAGAATTTGTTAATTACTCATTAGTGCTCGCTTATAAGCTGGCATTTTTAACCTTTTAATCTTAATACAGGTTGGTTTAATTCAGATAATTCTCATTTCATTCCACTGGACGAACAAGACTTTGATTTTTGTATTCGAGCAATTTCTTGATAGAAGAAAGTTATATGCTTACTTTGATCGATACAGTTAATTTTATGAGAAGGAACTATATGTTTTTGCTAGATTTATGCGTAAAAACAATTGGCCACTTGCTAAAATTCGAATGCGCTCTTGGTTTTATGCGGATTAGATGATTCCGTAACTGAAATTGGAAAAAGAATGATTTAAATTTTTGGGAAAACAACAGCTTATATTAATCTGAAGACTTAGACACGCCGGCTCTCTGGCACAGAGGTAGCGCGTCTTCCTCGTGTTCTGGGAGTCCCGGGTTCGAGTCCCGATTTCGGGCATTGTTGTTCTTCTGTGCGATTTGTGAGATGTGTGACTGTGCCTCCCTGTGAGAAAGGAGCTGTGCAAGCGAAAATGTGATGAGTGTGTAGCTATGTCGTATTCTTGGCCCTTGTTGGCGCTACTTCGAAAGCAAGAGACACTCATTTGGCTTAAATCTACTGATGCTTTCATCAGAGGTATTTTCCAATGGCAAATGCCGTAAGTAATAACAACAGACAGACACCACAGGAAGAGAACTAATTTAGGAAAACTTAGTGTATTACCGGAAAACCATTGGTACAAAGCTCTCAAGAAATCCACCTCTCCCAATTTCGAGTGCTTACGTTTCGGCAAAAACAATGTTATTACATTTTATTTAATTTTCTTAGTTACATTTCCATGATCAAAAATAAAAAAATCAATTATATAATTTCTGATTTTGTTTTTGATGGAACTTTTCATAGAGAAATCCGTCAACGCACCGTCAATGTTATTAAGCCGAGAGAGCGTCTCTTGTTTTACAGTAGCGTCATCTAGGGCCAAGAGTAAGACTTAGCTTTTTCATGCATCACATTTGCTTGAACAACCCTTTTTCACCTCCTTTTACCTACTCCAGAGTCACGACTCATTTTACGGAGCTGACTTCATTCATACTATTCATTCACTCAACTCACAGATCCTTATTTAGATCTGAATCAGAGGAAGATCACCTCCCATCCAGAACCCCCAGTGGTATTGCCTAGACTTGGAGGATGACTGATTTATACGCCACGACTGATTTATACGTGGCCAATCGAAAAGTTATTAACATTCACTTATACAATATTGAAGAGTGTAGAGTTATAGAATTATGAATTAAATTTTTATTGTTTTTTTTTGAAAAAAAATCGCGTTGTAAAATATATGAGTGTCTAGTAATCGCAGGCTTTCTTTATATATTATCATGTCTTTCACAGCAATGGCCGACCAACACACTAATTTTCCATTTTTTTTCTGTTAATACCACTTCATTTTTCTTTTACAGTTATTATGAACTGCCTTGTGCGAATAGGTTCTTACTGGGAAATAACTTCTTAAATGATCTTTATTTGTTTTTTAGACAAGCTGTAAAGCAAGTATCATGAAGGCATTTTCAGAATGCAACAAAAATATTCATAATTGAAGAAATAAGAAATTCAGAATTTTTCTTAAACTGGCTTGGTAATTTTTGCTTCGTATTTTTAACATGGTTTCCAGTTTGATTATTACGCAAATATGTTAAATGCTCAAATTATATTAAATTTTTTAAAATCATTTTATATTTAAAATGTAGAAAAATGTTGAATTTTGTGTCAGTTTGGAAAAACAAATCTATTTTATAATTTTCGCAAGGAGATTTTTAACCTTTAAAACGGTACGTAACATCGCATACGTTAAAACGACAACTATGACAGTAATTATTTTTTGATAAAGATAACATTATTCTCTTAAATATTCTCTGTAACTTTTATTTTGAGACACGCATAATGGGCAATATATTGAAACATTCTATTCTTTAGACAGCTAGATCTAAAGATGCCAAATTTGTCACATTGTCATTTTTTGGGTAGAAAATACTGATTAAGAAAGTATTTTTCAAAGAATTTGTTAGATTTTGAAAGAAAAAGTAATCAAATTTTGAAAAGTTTCCCTCATTAGCTTCAGAGATATTATTGCCTTATATTTATACAATTTTAAAATTAAATAAGTAAGATTTTCAGTAATATGTTATTTCCATAAAAATTTTATATTATTACTATCTATATAACTAAAATAATAGAATATATAGGGAAAGGGGGAGACATTAAGAGAGAAATATTGTTCAAGTACTAGTTTGAGTTCACCATTTGTTTCCACGTAAATGTGTATGATTCCTAAATGCGTCATTAATGATTGTCTACACTCTAGTGTCCTAAAATTTCACGAGGTATTTCAAATTATAGTTTCACCTTTAGTCAGAATTTTTAAATCTTTCGCAAATCTATATATTTGAAATAATTAAGAAAATTAAATTCCTTCCCGCAACTCCAATTGCTTAGATTATTTGATTTTGTTAACATATTTTTTAATCAGCAAACATAACATTAAAAAAAGAAACAAAATAATACGATTCTTCCATCCAATCTGCTTTTTGTGGAAATTTCAAAAATAATATTTTGTTGCGCATTCTTTTTATAGAAAAATAATCTTAAGAAGATTACCAATTTCAATCAAAATACCAAAATCACCATTTTTTATTTTATCTGATATCTCAAAATATTTAGATATGTCATGAACAAAGGCCAGCCTCATCTGTCCACATTTTCTAAAACAATTCTTGACACAAAACTCAAAAATTGAACCGTTTTCATTTGTTAGTTTTGATATTTTGAGGGAATACTGAGCCAGTTGGAAGTTCTATGTTTAGCTACAAATACAATTTAAAACAATATATTCAATTGGTGTCGTAAGATCTCATAAAACAAAGCTGGTTAGTATTACTAAAGGGTGTCTAAAGGAAAGGAGCTAAAACCAAGAGATTAATATTACTTATCTGCATTTTTAGAGGTTATGCCAAAAGGTTTTGAGAAGAACACTCTTGCTGCCTCTTACTCATTTATGTAAATTTCCTCTGTTACATAATCAAGAAAAAACTCTAAAAAACAAAATGAGAAACTAAAAATAATATACTATTGTAATGTTTCGGAAGAATCAAATCTTCTTTAATTCTCTAAGTTATAGAAATCGCATATAGAAACAAAAATTTAGAAGGATGGTTTTATTTTTTCAAACGCATTAGTTTACTATCCCTCTGTCTTAGGATCAGAACATTGCATCAATCATGACAACCAGAATTAATGTCTTGTTTACATTTTTATTGATATAATTACCGGTGGTAAGAACCAATTAAAGTAAACAAATAGATGGACGAAGTTTTGTATTTACGTCATTTAAATCGTCACGAATATATTTCGTACGCAATCGATTGGCAACTTTTTATCTTTTTATCGAAGTATTGATAAATTGGGTTATTCATCTTCGTTGTCATCCGTCAAACCGATTATATGCTTCAAATAGATAAATGATCTGTCATTTCATTCCCATCTTAAACAAGAGGTGATTGGAATTGAACCGTTTCATTATCCAGCTCAATATGCAATTCATCATATGTTTTGGGTCCCAGTGATGAATAGGAAAATAAATGCTATTATAATTTTATTGGCATACAAATTGGATTCAAAAGATGTATTTATATGTTTTGAGCAGGTAGAATCTATCCATTGATTTATGAGGATTACCAAAGTTTATCTATTGAATTAAGAACTCTTATTAAATGCACTAATTAAATGGGAACCTTTGTGTAAATTTAAATTATTAATTTAAAGGAATACATAAAAAATGTTACCAGGTTTACACTCGAAAAGTTATAAGACAGGTGGTAGGCAGCGTATGTTTAGAAAGGTGGAAAACTTCTAGTGTACAGCCGACCACACTGCCACCACTGAACGTAGCAGTATCGACAGGATTTGTTGTGGCCGACTGTGGACTGTAGCAATGTCCGTCCTTTCATTGACCAAATCTGTCAAGCTTACATTCACTTAAATGTAATTGGCCACAAAGTAGTCAATTACTGACCACTTCCTCCACTACAAACTCTCAAACAGTTGGTAAAAAACGGACAATTTTTGACATCACGTCCTTCAGAGTCCCAAGATTACCTGGTACCATCGATACTGAACTCAAGTCATCATTTGGGAAAAAACTACTGTTCATTCTATGGCAAGTAATTGTTCCGGCAGGATAGTAACCTGCCGCATTATTTGTTTTTTTTTCTTACTGAGCATGCGTTTGTAGAATCTGACAAATTTGTGCCTTGAAAAAAAAATTGAAAATTTCTCATATATTAATTCCAATTTTTTATTTTTTTATTTTTGCTGCAAGGTTGTGTCTTTTGCTTCATTTCACGTCATTTTTTTCTATAGTTTTCTAAACTTAGCTATACTGACCTTTCATTTTCATTTTACCATATTTCTTTCTATAAATATCCACTCTTCTAATACAATACTCTGTGAAAAAGAAAAATTCAGGAACCCTAACACGGAAAGTTTAACCAATTATGGAATATCTGAATCTATTTGAATTGTGAATTCCATTGCGCTCCATTGAAATTGTGGTAAACATAAATGAGTTCCATACTATACATGCGCTTCTCTTTAAACAGGCTGAATGTTTACTTGGTGTACATATATCTATCTATCTATCTATCTATCTATCTATCTATCTATCTATCTAT
>JAOUZG010025633.1:7857498-7880625 GCA_026289955.1 Argiope argentata
ATATATTTTCCAAATCAGAGAATATTGATAATCTTAAGAATATCAATGAATTGTATCAATAATATTGGAAGTTCAATATTTTGGCGTCTTATCATAGGGGTAGCGTGTCTTCACCGTGATCTGAGCGTCTCAATTCGAGAATGGTTGTTCTTTTATGTTCTGTATATTAGAATGTGACCTGTTGTAAAAAGGGGTTGTTCAAGCGGAGGTTATGCATGAAATAGCTAAGTCGTACTCTTGGTGCTAGTTGGCGCTATTGAAAAACAAGAGACGCACACTCGGCGTAAATCTCCGACAGGTCTGCCAGCGTTGTGCTGTTGTTATTTATTAAAAGTGTCATCAGTAATAGCAACAAAACAGAAGTTAAATACAGTATACAATTAATAGTGATATATTCACTTTATATCTCTCATTGGGGAAGGGGCATTACAGATGTAAGGATGAGGGCCTTCCAGTATAGTGTTTGGCTCTCGTCATCCAAATGAATTCAGAAATCGTGTGAGGTCGACAATAATTACAGTTGATTGGGCGTACTTTCCTCTGTAAGGGCTGTACCATAGTCGGTGATAATAACTGAGACTCTAAATCCATCAATGCTGTTGCAGTGATCCGTAAATCCTTCAAATTTATTTGTGTGTCTCAGAGTGAATCGGAATAGTTGATGTGTGATTATTCAGTTTAAATAAATTTAATCAATAAACCATAATTAAATGCACAAAAAATCCCTTTTAAATATTTTTTTTCGTGATTAGCAAATTTATTTCTATAAAATTCCTCAGTACACAAAATTTAACATTCTCAATTCATGCAAAATTTCTTCTACGAGATTCCCTTTAAAAAAATTTCCTGACATTCAAGAAATTAAAGTATTTTAAAAATCACATAATCGTGCATTTAAGATAAATTACTTCTGAAGAAAAGCAGCTGATATTCAAGAAAAGAGGAAACAATCCTTTCCCGCTGTTTTAATTTCTTCCTCCTAGAAAAACAAGTTGGAAGATGTTTGGGGTCTCTTGTTTTCGGATATGAATAATACATGGCTTCTTCTCTGCCGAAGGAAATGAGATAAGAACATATTAACTAAAGCAGGTTAGAAACTTGGAATCTGGAATCGACGGCATTATGGATAGGAAAGCATGAGAATTCTTAAATAACTTATAACTGAGCTTTTTAAAAGTGTTTAGTGCAAAGGTAATGTTTTTCACTTCAAGTAGACAATAAAATAATACAAAAATAGAAAACGAAATGAATTTACTATCAATCTTGATTATTTTTCTATATAAATGTAATGAAAATTCATTGCCATATCTGTGGAGAAATTTTCCGATTTCTTTTTCGAACAATAAGAAACCAGAATTTTAATTAAAAAAATATCTAGGTTAAAATATTTAAGTTTGCAGTTACCGACTTTAATTTCTAAAAATGTTTAGAATTTCTAATACATAGAAATATATAAGTTATTTTCTGAAATTTGAAAGTTAACAAATGCATATAATGTAGAATTTTCTCATAATTTACATTCTAAAATTTAAAATTCTAGTTAGCAAAATCTCATATTAAAGCAAAGTGAATTTTTAAAATGAATTTAATCTTTTAAATGCTCTACTCTAAACAATTACAGGATATTGTGTGTCTTGTTTAAAATAATGATATAAACAATATTTTTGTGTAAAATGTAAGAAACGGTTGTCATAAATGCAAATTTTTCTTATTTTCCAAATTTGTAGAATGCGAATTTTGAGTTTGACGTCGAAGATGACGTTTTAACGGCAGCGAATTTGATTTGTCCTTCAACCTAAATTAGAACAAAGAGAAAAAGAATGATCGACATTCAGTGAGAGGTTGTTTTGATAAGTGCAACGTCTCAATTAAGTCATTTAACCGAATCAGATGCTTTGAGAGTAGTCGAGAGTTGTTTGAAGGGCGTTAAATAGAAGCTTCAGTAGCAGAAGCCATTGCGGTTTCATAAAGTATAATTTCATGACCAGAAAGCGTTTTTGGAGACTGGAAAGGCAGGTCGAAGATAAAGTCAAGGACATAGAAGTGCCACAATGTCCAATGAAAGTCCTTATTTAAAGCTAACGGCTCGGGAATACCGAAATTTGAATGCTACACTTCTTCAATAACTCTTTCGCTCGGCTACTGGTACATTATTTTCGATACTAACTGTCTAAAACCACCTTCACGATGTAGATCTGTATACTCGCCCACCAATGTTGTGTCCCGTTAACAGCAAGGCACCATCGCGCCCGCAGGGAGTGAGCAACATAGCATGTGAACTGGAGGAGGAATGAATGGCACAATATTCTTTTCTCTGATAAGTTCAGTGTCTATGTTCATCTGATGATAGACGTATTTTTATCTGGAGGGAACGTGGCACTAGAAGTAATCATGCGTTCGTGCACGAAAGTGTAAAAGTTCGTAAAAGAAGGCGTAAAAGCACGAATGACGTTCCATGCTGGCATCTCCATTGCTGGGAGCTTCGATCTTCATATCATTTAAAATGGAGCTGTGACCGGTCGTCGAAAGATAGATCTCAGATTGTATAATCAGAAATATTGTATAATCAGAGATTAGTTCATGCGAATAGACTGCAATTCCCAGCCACATCGTGATACTTTAGTGAGAGATTTCCTTTTGGAGAAAGGAATCATACGAATGGATCGGCCAGCATGTTCTCCGGACGCAAAACCCATCGAGCATGTTTGGGATATTCTCGGCAGACGAACTGCAGGATGCCCACCCCTCCCACACAAATGTCCATGAACTGGCAATGGCTCTTCTGGAGGAGAGGGACAAAAAAATCTCAGCCTCTCATTTATATTCTCATTGACTCGATGCCTAAAAAGCGTTCAAATTTGCTACGTACTCCCTACTAAAAACGATGCTCTTTTAAGATTACTTTTTTATTCGTTTTTCTCAAGCACAAATTATGTTTTTTCCCCTTTATACCCAAATGAGCAATAAAAAGGATTTTATTTTCTGCTAAATTGTCAGTTTTATATATTATAGCCTGTTACGTTTGTTGATAATGTATCACTCATTGAAACAATTTATCCAAGTTCAAGATCAACCCACAACGTCAAATACCCTGTAATTGTTTTGAGAAGCTTATTATATTATTATTGTGTAGTCATAGCATACAGAAGAATGCATTTCTTTTCTCGTTTTGACAAGTTAATAGGCACTGAAAAAAATAGCTTGATGTAATATGGATTTTTTTTGTTTTTCAAGCTAGTAAATAATTTATTCTTAAAGTATTAATCAATAGTTTTGAAAAAAATTCTAATTCAAGAACTTTACATTTGCTTTTGTGTTATGAAAATTAATAATACTTCACATGGCAAAATATTTATATTTTAAATGATCTAAAATATTAAATTTTACCTATATGCTTCTTTTAACTTCTCATATCTACTTCATTTATAATCTAATTATAAAACAAAGGTTGAAAATCCAGATTTCTGAATAAAAATACAAGATTTCAATCACATTAAGATTAAATTTTCTTTTGTATTATTTTTTACTTATATTACAAAAAGAATATTTAAATCTTAAAATGAAAAAAAAGATTTAAACTCAAAAGCTTGTCAACATTGGATATATTCCTTAAAAACAGCATTTAAATATCAAAATTGCATATTTCCTTTTCACCTAACTTTCAAAATATTAAACCAAATATGCTGCAGTTATTTCTATAAAATTTACATAACATATATATAGTATCATTTGGAAGATACCACAGAGACTTAAAGAATCATAATTATTTTATTAATATCTGTTATTGAAAATTTAGCTTTGACAAGGAATTTCAAGCACTACTAAAGAGTATACTCAAATAAGAGAAAGTGAACTCTGATTTAAAAATATATATATGGATAAACATTTTAGATATTTGAATAGGAATATCATTAACATAAAAAATATGCTGTTCCAAAATTCTCACATATTCAAACTACATAAACAATACGAGTGTTTCCAGATTAAGATATTTCAATACTTAAGTGATTTGTAAATGCATGACTGAGTTTCACTTGGCAGTTTTATTTGTACATTTTGCAAAATGGTAAATAATATCCTACCCGAGGGTTCCTTTAAAGTTATAAGTAAAATATAACCAACTTTAAACGCGGAATAGAAGATGAAAAAAAAGCATGAAAGACCGAAGCTGCTTCATTTCCGATATGCTTATGTATAGCCACATGTCAATATTTAGTTATAATTTTTTTGTGTAAAATCGCTTTTTTTTCAGGAAAGACACCTATATAGATAAACTTAAAAATCAAAACTTTATCTAGACACAAAATTTGATGCAAATCTTTAGAGTTATTTCCGAGATACAGGAAATAAATATTTATTTATACACAAGAATTACTCGTTTGAATTTATAAGACAGGAAAGATAGTATGATGATTTAATATTAATATTTATTTAATTCTGAAATTAGCTTTGAAAATAATTGGCAATCTATCATATAAAAATTTGAAAAGTTTCCCTCGTTAACTTCAGAGCATATTATTGCACAATATTTAAATGATTTTCGAATATTAACTAAAGTATTTTATGCAATTTTACTGTCCTTTAGTGCTTTGATTTTCAAGCAAATAATGCCTCAGAGAGAAAAACTCCTCAAATTCGTATGCCATTAAAATCTTCATATTCATTTTGACTGAAGCATGGTATATGCGACAAATAAGTATTGAAAAATAAAACCATTGTTCTTTAAATAACTGTCCAACTTTATTTTGTCGTAATTAAAGTAAACTTGTTTCAAAAGGGAAATATTCAACAGATTTTGACTCTAATTAGAAATTAAAGTTAATAGGGTAACAATTAAATAAGTTAAGACTAATTTTAGTATGACATTTGCACTTATAAATGCATTTAAAAAGAATTTTTTTGTTGATTCACCTGATATTCCCATCAACTTGTGATCAGTTCTTATTCCTTTCAACACAAACAAACTTAATTTCACTAAAAGTTGCGTCAAATCCATTCAAGTCCCGATGTAAAAATCATACCCTTTTTACAAAAATATCGCTTTCTTAGCGATTCATTGGTATTCAAACTGTTGACTTTTGTACTTCCTAAAAGCTTTCAGCGGGGCCCTTCTCAAAGAACTCCACGCACACAGACTGAAGAAAAGCGATCTTTTAATTCGCTCATACTTGTAGCTTCTTCCCGAAGAATTCTTCCGAGAAGAACGGAAGATATTCATCAAAGGGGAAATCAATCCCCTTCCGTTCTTTTAATCTCTTCCTCCGAGGGGAGCAAGTTGGGGGAGTTTTGGAATTTCTCTTCTTTTTGGATCTGAATAATACATGGCGTCCCCTGAAAAGGACGAGATAAGAACTCATTTACTGAAGCAGATTAGAAGCTCGAAATCTGAAATCGGAGGCAGCTAAGATCGACGTGTAAGAGAGTGCGTAAATATTGAATCACTTATAAACGGAGCGGAATTTAAAATATTAAGTGTTAGGGAATTAGTGTATATAAGGCTAATTTAAAAAAAAAGATTTATGCCACAGGAAGTAGTATTCTAATAACACAATTATACTACAATAAATAGAATTTTCGACAATTATCAGTTTTTTCTAATAACGTACCTTCTGTGTGTAGTTAAATACGTCTTAAATTGTAGAATCGGGATTTTGCGATACCGGAAATAAAAAGAATTTTTTAAATAACCAAGTCTCTTTAAGAGATTATTTGTGGAAGTTTTGTAATGTTATCTGTTGAAATAACGGAATACTTTTTCGAATCTTAGAATTTTTTAACTGACCGCCATTAAAAAAGATCGAAAATAGTACAGATAATTTAAAATTATAACACGTAATTTAGCACGTAATAACACGCTTTCAGGAAACAAAATTAACTTTACAAGTAACATTTCCTAAAGTTGTTCATTTTCTATTGGGGATTGATTTAGAATTTCGAATATATATTCTACTGTATATAAAATTATCGAAATTTTTTTTAAACATTCATTGTTAATATGTATTTATAAAATGAATATTTCTAACAGTAATGCACAGAAATAGACATTGCAAATTTTATAAAAGCTTGCTTAGCCTACTGCCTTCCAGAAAACTTAATTTATATATGGTTTTAGTTTCATATGTCTCCTACTTTTCTTTCTCTCTTGCCCAACAAATGTTCCATTGTTCTATTATCTTTAACAGAAAGTATGGTTAGAATATCAATCGAACTTACACCTTTCTTTTTGCTAACCCCCTTATATAATTTAACCACACTCGTTTAAATTCATCACTTCATAAACGACTATCATTTGAATAAGGGCTGGGTATGAGAAATTGTACATTAATAAGGATCAAAACCATAAAATTTGATTAAAATGGAGGTATAATAGCAAGAATTCATCAAAAACACTTTATTTTGACATCTTTTTAACAGCATGGCCCCGTTACAAGCATGACTGGAATTAACGTTTCAACATAATGGAATTTTAATCCAGTGGGTCGCCGTGTATCTGTGTAAGCATAACTGAGGCAGTCAGTTGAAGATTCAATAAATGAAATCGACAAAATGTAGATACATGTGAAAACAGTAGATATATTTCAAATTTTAGACTGAATTTGAAAAAAAAAAAGAATTTATTTTGAACTTGAATTTTTTTGAATTGCTGTATCTCAGAAAGAATTTACTGATCGCGGGTACCATAAGGTAAAGTTTCGGTGTTGCGACCAGAGGGTTCAAACTGGTCGCAACACCGAACGAATACCGAACGCAATTCCATCAAAGTTACACAAGCACACATGTACCAAACTGTGTAAGCTGGTCTATAAACGATATAATTAATATAATAAGAATAAGTTTTCATAATATATTAAAAACTTAAAAACTTTATAAGGAAACTTTATAAGGAATTATTAAGGAATCTTTTGTACCAAAATCTCTCTAACTAAAATGAAGATATTCTGAGGCGTTTTGAAAGAGCTAAAGGACAGGATGTCACAAAATGGAAGGGATTGCCAACTTCTCTGTAAGAGTAAAAGAAATGAAGAAAAGTATTTGTATAGTTTTTGAAAATAATTTTCAAATGTGAGGTAAAAAACATAAAATATAAGTTAAAAATTTAAAGTACAATAAGGTTTGAGTATGTGTTAAGTTATTATTAATTGAAAAAAAGGATAATTTTAATTTTATTAAATTTATTTATTAAATCTAAAGATATGTTTAGGATATATCTTTATCTTTACTTATAATAAAGCACAATGTGTGTGTGTGTGTGTCTGTTGGCGATGTACAGGCCAGACCGTTCGACCTACAGCTACCAAATTTGGTACATGTATACCTTGGGGGCCGGGAATGTGCACCTCGGAGCCCTTTTTTGAATTTCTAATTAAAATTTTAATTAATTAAAAAATAAGCCAAATTTTAACGTTTTTTCACTATAACTTCCGAAAATATTACAGCACAAAATTGATTTTTGCATCAAGTTAAAGCGCAAAAAAATTAGCTTTTCAATGATACTAATGTTTTGACCTATCAATTAAAACTCTATTTTTAATGAATTTTTAAACATTTAATTTAATCGGGTATTTTTTTCAACAATAAAATAAAAATAAAATTTTATCTTCGCGAGGATCTAAAAAAATCAGTTTTTAATAAAATGTTGCCATCATATTTTCAGAAGTTCTGATTAAAAAAAGTTGATTACGACCAAAAATAAAACTAAAATATAATTTATATCACGTGATTATATAAAATGAAATAAATAGGAAATACATTTTTTAAACAATAAATGCAAGAGAAAATTTTTCTTGATCGTTTGTAATATCAAAATTAATTCAATTAATGAATTAAAATAAATAAAAACACAAAATAAAAATATATTACAGAAGTGCGACAGGTAAAACTGAAAAAGAATTTTTAGAAAAGTACTAAACGATAATCTTCTGAGAGCGGTATTAATTATTTAAAAGTAAGAAATCTTTATCGAGCTTGAAGATGGCGTCATTTCAAAGAAACAACGAACAAAAAGCAATTGATATTAAGTAGAAGTAAAATATTTTTGCATTCGCTTTTTTTTTAATTTTTAAAACACTAAGACATGTTTTAAATAATAACTTTTACTCTTGTGAAGAAGATATATTGCGCAAATCAAAGAATTCGCCTTCGTGATTGTAATTTATCTCCATATTTAATGAATCGTGCGAAATAAAAACGCACCTGCTTTCAACGAAGTATACGTAATATTAAAGCTATACTGGTAAAAGCAGGTCAGCTATTTGAAAACGCATCTTTCAAACAAGCATACGTAATAATTAACAATGCAAAATTTGTAAAAGTATATAAACACATTTTTTACTCGCTTATTTCAGAGACATCAAAACTTCCTAACCAAAGCAATATCATGTTCTCACATGAGAACAAATAAATCAGCTTTCATTTCAAATTAAACATATAAAAATGTCATTTTTGGCACGTTTCTGCATAAAATGAAACAAATATGAAACATGATATTTGTGGAAAATAAATGGATGAAAACGTTTTCTATAATATTTTACTATACATATATTACTAATCCAATTAAACAGTTTTATTTAAGGCAAATATGGCTTAACATCTACAAGTCATCATCTGTAATAGGAGCCCAACATATAATTTCTTAATTTTTTTGGGGGAAGAGACATAAATCTGTTACCAAATGGTATAAGTGAAATATATAATTAGTAGATTGAGGGGGAAAATGTTGATGAATTACGACTTTTAAATTTTCACATATATCATCAGCTCTGTGAATCATGTTTAATAAAATATTCTAGAGGCAATAAGTCCTTAAAATAAAAAAGTGACACTCCAATGAACTAAATCAATCATCATAGTTGATCGATCTATGAAAATTTCAATATAACTATTCGATAAAAACTAGCGATTTTAGATCACTTTATCAAGATCTCAAAGAAGCCAATCAGGGTTACTCTAGAATAATTGGTCTAGATTATGAAAATGATGATTGTTCTAAACTTGCAATATTCAAAACTGAATAAATCAGCCATATTTGATTGCAGAAGATATAAATGTTTATTTATTGATTTAGAAGTTGAAATATTAAAATAAGTAAAAATAATTAAAAATAATAATAAATAAAATTATATGACTATCTTAATAATAATAAATAAAATTATATGAATTATATGACTATCGAAATTTGAAGCTTAAAAATATTTTGCTGAAAAACTTTTTATAAGACCAGGTTATATAAAATTGATTGAACCCTTTAATCGGCATTAATACTGGCGAACCAACTGGTCGCCAAAGGCGGCTAGTTATTAATATAATGAACATTGAATTTCAACTTGTGGAGATTCAATATCTTTTTCATTTGTATGCGAAGTCATATACAAAAGTCAGTCAGTAATTCGTAAAAATTTCCTGTCAAAAGTTATTTTGATGAAACTTAGCCGCAGCACTCAGATATTCATCTTCAGTAAGTAAAGTAGCGGCTTTCACAAGACAATTTTAGTTGTTTTTTTTTTTGATAATGTGCTGTAAATATGACTCGACAGCTGCAAGAGGCACCCAAATCAGAATTGTATGTAGTGGTTTGTTTTCTGTGGCCGAAAAGGTGTAACTAAACTGAAATGTATCGGCAGTTGCATGAAGTATCTAATGGAAAAGTGATGTCATGTCAAGCTATCGCTGTTTGTGAGTAGATTTACAGATATTGATGACGTACAACGTATTGGATGACCATTAACTGCGACAAATTCTGTCATCGAAGCTCACTTAAATGAATGCATTCTAGCAAAAAGACATAACAATTCATGACAATAAAAAAAATCTCCGAAATGAACTAGATATTTCTCATGGAAGTGTGCATAAAATTATTGCTCTTCAGCTTAAATTTCATAAAGTTTGAGCCTGGTATTTTGATGGAGGAATATAAATGGAAGCGCTTTGAAAGTATTTTTGAGTTTTTGCAATGTTACCAAAAGAAGAGAAAACATTTTTGAGGCGAAATTGTGACCAAAGATGAAACTTGGATACGCCATTTCTCTACAGGAAATGCAGATCTCTTGAGTGGAAGCATTCCATTTCATCGATTAGAAAAAAGTGTCGAACTGTTCCATTTATTGGAAAGGCTATAATGGTGCTGTTTTCCAAGACAGAATGTTTAATGAATACATATTTCTTGCCCAAACTAATGTATATTTTTATTGAGAAACACAAAAATGATTGCTACAACAACTGAAAAATCAACGGTTAAATAAGTTGTCGAAAGGTATTGTTCTCTTACATGACCACATAAGTCAGCATTCGGCAAAATAAACTTGTGGAGTTCGAAAAGTTTTAGGCGAAAAATGTGGGACCACACTCCATATAGTTCACCTAGTGATTCTATACTTTTAGTTCTATAAAAGAAAATTTTTCAAAGTGATAAGGCCCTTCTGTTGACGAGTTGAAAGCTGAAACCCAAGAATGGTTATCGGGCATTGGATAGGATTTATTTGCTGAAGGCATTAGCAAACTTGTACCACGTATCTACAAATACTTAAAAAATGATGGTAATTAAGTTGAAAAGAAGACTTTTAATGAAATTTTAAAGTTAGATTGTAGTTATCTTAAAATTATCATTTTAATAAAAATGGTAGTCAAATTAGCAATCTCTTATTGTTTTGTTTTCTTAAACAATGCAGTCTAACATATTCCAGCTAAGTCTAACATATTCGTACATATTCCAGCTAATTTAATCTGTATACTTTTAAGTCAAATTTTATATTGTATGCTGATAAAATGAAACAAATTTCAATTTGTAATAGTGATAAAATCTACATAACTGTGCGAAATAAAAATAAAAATCACCGACTTTTTAAAACAATTTTCTTGGAAGATAGAAAATTTAGATTTGAATGTGTGACAATTAGTTTATGAATAAGGAGAAGAGTTGGGACATTTTTACAGCTTTCGGCCATTTGAAATTTACATTACAAGGAACTGAAAATAATTTTTCTCCTTAAATAGAATCGGCTTTTCTTAAGCTAATATTTTCATTTCAATTCAAATAAAAGAAACTGGAAAACAATCAAACTTTTTTGTTTTTTCAAAACGATCTATTTCTGATCAAAAACATTTTTTTAATCTTTATAACGACAAAAAATATTTTTTTACGTTGATATTTATTTTTTTCCTTACTTCCATATCTTACGATCTATTTGTGATGTAGTTCTTTTTAGATTAAAAATCTCAAGAGAGACAAGTTTTTTCGCTTAAATTGGAAGTGGAAAAAAGTAACAATACAGTATTTGAAATACACGTAGAATCGGCATATTTTTTAACCACATAAGTTCTTCTACCTTTTCGAAACAATAATCAGCCAAAGCACACGAAGAAAGTGAAATAAAAAAAATGAAATACCGATATTATTAAAGAAACCAATAAAAGCTCGGTTCCACTTGATTGTCCTTTTTTCTCCTTCTCCCTTTTCCAACCCCACTGTCCCTCTAAAATAAAAATAAAATTTAAGGGGAAATAATTTCCGTAAAACTTTTCGTTTTAATTCTTCGGGTTTTCCCATTAAACGTTATTAGTGTTTAGTCAAAACCTTTTTCCTTCATTTTTTTCATTTATTTCTTCGTTCGTTTTGGCAGCGTTTTGTTTTCGCGGCTTCAAGAAATCGATTCCTATAAAGAGAAGTTTCAAGTTCGATTAATCGATTTGTGCTAATGCGCCTCTGTCTAATGGTTTTGTGATCGATAAATAATTTTATTTAATAGACGAGGGCATCAAAATAGAAAATGAATAGGATTTTCCGCCCTTTAGAGAGAGGGGGTTTCTGATTTATTCCGGAGTAGGTGGTTGTTTCGATGGCAAAATAACCGAAAACACACTCGCATTGACAGGTGAGAATGGATTCAGATGCAGAGAGATTGAGTATAATAACCTGTCATTTTAATGCGAGAATTATTCGAATTTCTTTTGATAGTGAAAGATAAATTTATATAGAATTGAAATAGGATACAACAGATCATTTATAGATCGAACAATTAATTTTATTATATCTGAGAACAAATTTTGGTGCCGGCTTTCTGTCACAGAGGTAGCGCGTCTTCCTCATGTTCTGGCAGTCCCGGGTTTGAGTCCCGGTTTGGGCATGGTTGTTCAGAGTGCTATTTGTGAGATGTGTGATTGTGCCCCCCCCTATAAAAAGGGGCTGTGCAAGCAAATTTGGTGAGTGTGTTGCTAAGTCATTCTCTAGACCCTAGCTAATGCTGCTTCAAAAGTAAGAAATGATCTTTTCGGCTTAAATATGCTGCTATATCAGCATGGGACTTGCCCATAGACAAGTGCCGTAAGTAATAACAACACAAAAACAAAAAATTTTGATGAAGTAAAATTGTTTTTTTATATATCTATTTAAAAGACCTCTTGAATTGTCCTTACCAAGCCCAATCGATGACATAGTGAACTAAAGCAAGACCTCAATGAATGGCATAAGAATTTAGAAAAATGATGTATTCTATTCCTTGGATGACTCTTTAATTAAGGGTATAGCTCAGAAATTAGAGAGAGAAACTTCAAGCTTGGTGTTAAGTTCTTGGTAACCTTGGGTACAGAAATTAAGTTGCTTGGCTACCTCCTATCGATATTAGGCCATACTTCGCAAGAGAAGAGTTGTATTAAATCAATGATGGACCATAGGACTCAATCATAGTTCCCGTCAGAGTTACTGTCATAGGGGTCTGGTCATTCTGGTTTCTCTCAGAGTCTCAGACAGTTCCAGTCATTCTGTTTTTTCCCAGTGTAGGAGTAGTCAATTTATGATTCCTCTGAGATTTCAAAAAATTAGTAGATCTATGTACGCTTTGGTAACTAATTCTTTTCTGAGGTCCAGATGATTGTCCTTTCCTGATCACGCTCCCGTTGTAAATGAACTAATAAGATTCTCCTTCATGCAAAAATCTGAGCTGTAACTATGACCGAATATTGTTTATTATCTTCTGTGTAATGGAGTATATCTTTACTTCATCTTGATATTTGAAGAAATAGAATAGTAGAGTATATTTTTAATAGAGTAAAATCTTTATAGGATACTTTGCTGTAATAGAATATATCTTTACTTCATCTTGATATTTGAAGAAATAAAATTCAAAATTCCAATTTTCATGTCCCAAGAGAATGAATGAAACATCCCTTTTCAAGGACTAAAATCAATATTAATCGTCATAGACAAAGCGATAGCCAGTTTTTCAAAATTGATTAAGAAGTCAATCATTTTACATTTTGTTTATATTTTACTGTCATTTTATTAGGTCATCATTCTTATTTCACATTAAGCAACAATTTTAGGATGGAACTGTTTTTCTTTCACGGAAAATTCCTAAATTTAATCGGAAATATAACCATTCAAACTAATTCTATCTAGTATTTTTTCAATGGTCTAGCTTATATTTTTCTTCGTGGGGTTTTTGGTCTTATTTTTTTTTACTTTTTAATTGTTTTACTTACCAAAGACGCTGGTAAAAGAACTTTCGTTATCAAAGACGCAGCAGTCTGACACAGGTTATTCACTAGATTTACTTAATTATAGGAACATGTCACTCCCTGCCTGTACAAAACGTTGTTTTGAATATAAAGATCTTGAAAAAACTTTATTCATCAGCGATGTTATTACATAAATTTCTATATATAATATGCACAGAAAAAAGATTTTCCATGGATATTACCAGAAACTTTAACCACTCTTTTCTATTTTGTTCTAACTCTACTCTTTAAAATAACTCTAATTAGCTCTAGTAATTTTCAATTTATAGACAGAAAATACATAAAAAATTGTCTAAATTTTTTCTTATGGATAATTTAATGCATTCTTATTCTTTTATCCCTTAACTTAAAGTACTGTTTGTAAATACTATATCTTATTAGAATATACGCAAAAAAAATTGTTCATTCAAATACTATTTTGATGAGGTGCATTGCATATTATAAACTGAAGACTTCATGTAAAATTTGTAGCATTAATCATGTAAAATTTGTAGCATTTTTATTTATATTATCATATATACTCACTTGACCAACTTTTTGTAATTATCATACATGTTGGACGAAACTCCCATTTATTATAATTTTAAATTAAACGATTTTGAATAAAAATTCCGAAACCTTATCGGTAATATTCCAGAGATTCAGAGAAGCCTATTACTATATAATCCAGAAATTTCTTTCTTTTCCTAAAGTTTTGTTAAGTTTTTGACGACCGATCTTCATTTCCATTACACCAGTTCAGTCTATTTTATTAGCAGTTTTATGGTTTCTGCATCCAAGTCTGATTCGTATTAAGGGCGAAGCTTCCCAAGTGCTTTCATCTCAGAGATAAAGAGAACTCATTTCCTTTCCTTCCCCCCTGAAATGGTAAATGTGATGAAATAAAGTGGAAATAATTTTTGCTGATCAATTCCATTTTAAAGCAATGCTTCGAGCCTCAATTAAAATCTTTTTCAAAGTTCAAGTAAAGAGAAATTTAATTTCGAAGTTTCCCATTTCTTTTCGAGCATTTCCTCGTCTTATATTATGCCATTTTGGTTTAAAGTTAATTTATATTGTATGAATTGGTTTAAAAAAGATAATAATATAAATCTTATGAAATTATCTACAAATAATTTGAATCATCACCCTTTACCTCGATTTACCATCATTCTTATGATCACTCTGGATCATAAGAGTTGAAACTTGAAATGACTTTGAGGCTGAGAATCGGCTTTGGGACAGAAACTCTGGTAAAAAATGGCGGATTTGGTTGAAATCTACAATGGATTTGTTATATTTACAAGATAAGTGTGCTCTTAATTTGTTTAAGATCGAATGTTAATATATGTCCATAATAATAGAATGACAAGAATATAAATCTCATAAAATTATCTATAAATAAATTGATTCATCACCCTTTACCATGATTTACCATCATTCTTAAGATCATTTTGGCTCATAAGAGTTGAAATTTGAAATAACTTTGAGGCTGAGAATCAGCTTTGTGACGGAAACTCTGGTTAAAAATGGAGGATTTGGCTGAAATCTACAGTGGATTTGTCATATATACAAGATTAGTGAGCTCTTAAATTGTTTAAGATCGAATACCAATATTGCTGCGAAAAGAACGACTGTTATGATTCTTCATGGCTCGATTAGCAGAGCATTTGATTGCAAATTCTTTAGTTCCTGGTTCGATTTCCGGCTGGCGAATTTTATCCAAAGACTGGAATTTTAATTCAAAATTGATCTTATTATTTCTCTAAAATCGAGATGATTCTAGAAAATCCTTTACTATTCGAGCGAGATGATTCTCGAATGTTCTTCAGATGTATAAAAGCTGAATTCAGCTCAGTTCTTCATTCTGCTCTCCAGCGAGTTGCTTGGTGCAAATAAACGCAATTGTTTCTAACTATCCGTGTCTTTAATTCAGTCTTCGTGACAATATATTTAAACAATTTAGTTTAAATGTCAACAGAAAATTATCTCAATATATACCACTTCTTATTTTTCCAGATTTCTGCCATATCGTAGTTGCCCTTGCCTTATTAAAGCATCTATGGTATTTGACCTCAAAGGCTTGACCGACAACAAATGTTGTAATAAAGTGTTGGTGGATACTGAAGTTGAGACATGGATATTAGAGAACAGGAGGGCAAAGGTGATACATCCCATAATCGCTTCAAATAAATTGTTTACTCGCTAAGAAGGCGAGAATTAATCACTTCTTATTTAATATCATATCTGAAGGGTTCACTTATGATGTAAATATAAATAAACTTGATTTGGCTCATAATGGTGATATGGAAATAAAAAATAATCCTATAAGAGTCCTATAAAAGTTTAATAATTTACAAAATAATAAAGAAAAATTATTTTCCTTAAAAATATGAGTCATGGTTTGCAAATATACAACATAAACTGAAAAGATGAAACAAAACTGTAGAAATGATCTATCTATAGACAAACAGAAAATCGCTAATTAAATACCAGTTCATAAAAATAATTTTCAAACTCGATTAAAAAACTCACTGCGCCATCATATATAAAAAAGAAATAATTTAACAGCTTCAATTTATATAGGTTTTGAAACAATGCATCAAAATAATTTTAAATCATGTCTTGATTTTAGCGCAAATACTGCCATAAGTATATTTTCTAAAGCCTTCTTCATTTCCAAATTCATAACTCGCCAAATCTTCTTTGAATTCCCATATTAATTATAGATTTTTTCAGTATCCATTAAAATATCTATTAATATATCCGCATTATGAGACTAAAAGACCAAGGAGGCAATATTATATACTTGTAACAATAACACAATTAAAGCTAATATTTGCCTAAAAATGTATGAATATTATTCTAAGAATGCAAGTAAATATCTTGTGTTCATATTGACATACCAAACGTAACTACATGTGTATTCAAAAATGTAATTTAAAAGTTGAAATTCTTATCTTTCTAAGAATATCATAAAATATGAATATTTATACTTAGTATAAAATGGTCTCCTGAAAACGTCTGTATATTGGAACCTCAAAGACTTCAGAAAAAAATGAATGGATATTAGAGATATTTATACCATTTTGCAGAGCATTAATTGGGGAAGCTTTTAGTACATTAAAATCGTACCAAAATAAAAAAGGGGAGTTTTATAATTGCGATTTAAATTTATCTGCGCATGCGTGAAAACCTCAAACTGCGCATGTGCAAATACCAAGAACTTTGGTATGCATATGCGATTCTTTTCATTGTTTATATCTGATTTTAAACGTCAATTCAAATCTCATTATGCCGAAAAAAAGAAAACCCATATTCTAAATGATCGCCTGTGTTTTGTCTACGGACATATATTTTTACATTTGTAACAGTCGAAATATTTCTGAATGTGTTCTATAAAAATTGTTTCGTATTTGTTTTTGATAATTCCTAAACATTTTTTAAATGTTTGTTTGATGCTGCCTAGTATGCCCGTGTCATATCGGGTGCAGGTTAGACTTTAATTTAAAGCTAATTTTTCTTCTTGGTTGCTCTGCCACGGGCAACGCCGTGCAGGTACTGCTAGTGATTCTATAGATGCAAGGACATATTTAGTCTTAATAATAACATAACAAGCACAACTACACTTGTATTCCCGTATCTATGTTAAGAGTTTAAAATCCTACTCGTTTGCAAGAATATCTTAATATAGGAATACAATAATAGGAACAAACAGAATTTTATTCTTAAACTGGAACCTTAAATTTTCTTTGCCGTTGTTACGTTGTTGTGATGAATACATGAAACAATTTCTGTAGTAGCCTTCTAATGGTAGATATTAGATCCGTAATACATATAGACTTAAAACAACTTATATATGTAGAGAGTAAAACCACCCTAATAATATTTGGAAAAGAAGTGATGTTTCTTAAGTAGCCTAATTTGTAAGTTAGTTCCCAAAATAGATCTTATATTGTTCTAAAAAGGAGATATTATATAATTTAGTTAAAAAATTTTTTGAAATATTAAATAGATTTGTTATAGTTCTTGCAAATACCATACTAATCTTAAACGATATTAAAAGAACTGAGTCTGCCTTTGTTTTGCTTCATGAAAGCAAGTATTTTAACCACACATGGGTCATATTTTTCATTTTCAAAGAATTGTTCTACTTGTGAATTCGAATAGGTGAAATTTCGGTTTCAGTTACCACTACTGCATTGTCCCGTGTATTCGATTTCCTGTAATAGGCTTTTTGGCTTAGATGAAAACCGCGTATCAGCTTCTGTTTCTAACGAGTCCATAACACGCTTCCGACGTCATGATATACATTATGATAGAAAGTAATAGCTTTGAGGGGGGAATTTAATATGTCTCATGCTATCCATAAATGGATAGAAAACAACCTCCATTTACTGGAGACAGCGGTGCTTTTACCCTCTGTCAAATGGCTTCTTCATCTGTCTCCCTCCCCTCACATAAAAGGCCCAACCCCTCATCTTTCCTTCTCCCCTCAAATTCATATATCCTTCTTTCTTTCCCTTTTTTTTATTAAAGAAGGGAAAGTTGATGTCAATATGTTAGTTGGAAATCTTTCCTAGAAATAAGACTTAAGCTAGGAATATTCCTTCAGCTTTTCTGACAGCTGTTTCCCCATATATCTTTGAGAGAATATGAATGAAGGATATATTCAGTGAGCACTAGAAATATTTATATATTTAGGTAAATGCACTTACTAGGTTATTATTAACAATAATCTATTTAATAGTTCTGTTAGTATTAATAATTGTCGGTTATTAGCAATACTAATTGAGGTTATTATTAATAATTACAGTTCGTGGCATTGACATTTAGATGAGATGATTACTTCCATGCCAATGAATTAACTTATTTATAATGGAAAGTTATAACTCCTCCAAAATTTATTTTATACTGGATGATATATCCAATAAAATTCAGAATGAAATCCTTTTAATGCTATTTTAATATAAAATTTAACTATTATTATTGCTAGAATACGTTAAATGAACCTTTCTTTTACTTCTGCATTTAAGCAAAAAAAGGGATAGGGTAATTAGGATAATCTAGGATAATCTTAGGATAATTCTAAATCGGGGTTAATAGTATTCAGGCACTTCAGAATACAAGATTTTTCAAGTACCTTTTTCAAAGATAAGAAAAACTATCTTTCCTCTTAAAATTAATATCCTGTGGTATTAAGGGATTATACAAAAATGGAGGATACCATTTAATTCATGGCTATTTAGCTAACGTATACCCTGACATCCTCTGAGAATTTTCTCAAATTATTTCTTTTCCCGAAATAGATCAGCTTTTCTAGAGAACAAAGTAAGAGACATGCGTATTTAATTAATCTCAATTCTCGAAAGATGAAAGGAATTCCGAAGGAAGTAATATTCAACTTTATTGGACAAACACAACAGAGTCATTGAAAGTGCGCTTGTAGCCTTTCAGTAACGATGTAGTTAAAGGATAAGGAAGGATAATAATAACAATTTGGTATAACGGAATTTGTATCACTTTTTATAATTGTAAAAATTTCAAATGTTAATAATTTTCAAAACACTAGCAGATAAAAATAAATAAAATGATTAAAATGGATCATAGTATTTTAATTAGATTAAATGCTCAATTTTTAAGGAAAAATTTTTACTTAATGATTATAACAGAATCAACTTAAAAAATAATTCCATTTTTTTGTTAATATCACAACTTCTTAAAAACTCTTTTTATCTTTACTATCTCGCACAAAAATGAGAAAAATTGTATTTTCAAGCTGCACTTTCTTTATAAAACGATGCATTTAAGCACCATCAAAAAATACATTGTGTTTGAATAGAGCATTCAATTTCTGTAAACACTTCGTAAAATTTTTAGGTAAACATGATATATCTATTTCAATCAAAACATCTCAAACTATTATTAAACTCCTGGTTCTTCTTAAAAATTCATCATAGTAATTATCTTTAATTACCTTTAAAATCTCAATTCTGAAACATTACCTTAAATGTATCGTTACTAAAATTGCTCTTATATCAATAATATTCATATTTCAACGCCTTAGCTATTTTTTTTTGTCTTGCAAGCATTCAACACATTGCGAAAGTCCGTACAAATGGTTACAACTTCGTAAACAAAGTGATTGCGGCTCCGAGAAGTGCCCAGACCGTGTTTCCCTTTTTCCGCCCATTGATCCGTTCAAATTGTTTCGCACTTTCCGTGGGTCTTGAATAATGCATGAAGCCATTGGCGCCGACAAACTCCGGAGTTTAAAGTGCGGTTATTCGGATTGGTAACAGAATCGCTTCACATTCTTTTACTAGACACTTTGCCACCGACCGTTTTTAAATTGTATGAGTCTACTGTCGTCGCATTGGCCAATGGATTTTCGGTCGGGAAAAATTACCTGTGAGTATGGTTCTTAAAATATTTAAAAAAAAAATCTTTTATTGTTTCATAGATTTGTAACTGGAAGTTATAGATTAAATGAGAAAGCGACAAAGATAAGTTTGCTGAGAAAAAAGGAAGACAATGAATAGAGTTCAAATTATTGTCACTAATTACTCGAATTATTCAAATAAAATTTTAGCATACTCAACCACTTGGAGTTAAAGCCGAATAGCGCCTTTTCAACCATATCTGTTTCAATATTATTAGCAGCGAGAGTAGTCTCCTTAAGACTTTCTCGCATACATTCTAAACAAACGGAAATCTGAAGGTTCCAAGTTCGAGTTTTCGGTGGGTTCTCCAAAATTTCCCAACCGAATCCTTGCGATTTTGAATGAATGGAAAAGATGACGTATATGATGGTCATGAGCACTAATACGGCAACTAATATTTTGTGAATATTAAACAATTATTTTCCGGTTAGGAGATTGCAAGTAAGTAATATTCTTTAGATTTATGGTGAAAATGGTGAATAGCTGGGAGCTTGGAAGCCTTAATGACATCATGAAAATCCATTTAAAATTAAAATTTTTGGAATAGATTCACTGGTTAAGGCCGGTTAACAATGACGAGCTCTTCTTCGATTTCTAAAAGAAAAGCAAAATAAAGTAGTGCCTTTTCGAATTATCTATAAAACTGCATTTTATCGAAAGGAAGTTGGTCATTGATGGGATATTTGAAAACTACGAGATTACATATGAAATAAAAATTTGCGATATCGGTTCATTAGCTTGAGTGGGTAATTGGTTCATTTGTTTGCATAGTTTTTCACAAAACTTTATTGACTAATTGCACCTTTTCGTTTTCATTTTCGTTTCATTTTCAGCTATTTATTTCAATTTTCATCATTTATAGTACAACAACTGACATTATTATCAAGTAAAAATATGTAAATTCATAATTATTTTTCAATCCAATTGGTTAGATTTTTTTTATTTTTTTTTTTATTTAGCTAACATTTATAATATCACAATACGTCTGCAGGTATTAATAAATTTTAATAAAATAAACCCTAACTGGAATTTTCGATTATTTTAGAAGACATTTGCTACCCAAGAAATAATTATATTTCAATTCTATTAGCAATAACTCCATTTATAGACACTATGAAGCATTTTTCTCTGTTTAAAACCATGTTAGTCGCATCTCCCTTGACGCATTAACAGAAAATATATCATATTATAAACAATATCAAGATAAAATGCTCGATTTTTATTCTATAAATGTTGATTGAAAAGTAAGCACATTGTAATTATGATAATGACTTATCCGCTTTACTATGGTAGGAAGGATGCAGAAGCTTTTAAGGGTATAGACCCTTGAGCACCCGAGGGCAAAAATCTGACTTCCAGCTCATATGAAGATGACACACACTCATAACATTCGTTTGTGCAGACCCTTTTTATAGGGGGAGGGCACATTCATATATCTCACAGATAGAACACAGAACCACCATTACCTGTCGGGGTTTTGTAATTTAATCCAAGACCTGGTTACCTTATCTGCAATATTATAAAAGTTATTATTTATTTGTGTAAAATTAAATAGACATTAAAATTACCAGAACTTTCAATTTAACTTTCAATAAATCAATCTAGAATTGTCTTTAAATTCATAAATGCTAATTTTGTAAGTTGTGGGTGAATTCTATGTTTTCTGTTATTACAAGTAGCCTTGAGCAAATAAGTTATTTTATTTTTATACTTAGTTTTATAATTCTTGAATATTTTTGACAATTACTCCTGGGGAGATGTCTCACATCTTATAAATGAGGCTGAGAAGCTCCCGGCATGGGGGCTGGTTCTCGAAACACAAATTGGGGGTTACCTAACTCCTAACGATGACGGGACGGGAAAGGTCCACCGTGGGATTAGCTTCCCATGGAAGGATTGCATAGTAGCCTGAGACAGTCCTTAGGATTCAGCCATAGTTCCCACCAGTCTGGGTGTCGTGATGGTCAGGTCAAGCTGATGACCAAGTGGTGTGTCAGAGTAGCCGGTCATGGTATATTTTTGACAATATTATTAATTTACCCTTGACCTATATCCACCCTTGAAACCTGATCAAATATCAAAAAATTAAGTTGTCCAACAAATTTTTGCCGACATTCAATAGGTTTAACTTAGATATCAGATCATATATCTATGAAAACGAAACTACTTTTCATTTGTGATAAATACTATTAGCTTTAATATAAAACTTTTAATCATTTTTAATGAGAAAATAAAATTCTTCAAACAAAGCCAGAGGCAGGCCATTATTCTTTCATCTTAGCTTACCTGTTCCATCTTCTTTCTAATACTTTAAGAAATTTTCCTCTTCCTGAAAGATTCGCTTTGAAATCTTTAAGTGCCTTAATTCCCGCCACGGTTTCCGTTGTTCCTTTACCTCTCATTTGTCTCAATTTATCTTCTTCCCATTCGGAAGGGGCCCGGAGGAAAGCTACTTTAAATATCGTTATTAATCAGCGTTAAGTCGAGTTATAAATAAACAGCACACACCCATGCGTAGCGAAAGGGCCTTTTAAAAACTGCTTCTAATCGCGTTAAAGTTCTCTTAACTAAAAACAAATCCTCGCGCAAAGTGGAGGTGCCAATACGCATTAGGGGTTCGCATGGCTGCGGCCTCCTTTTTGTCTCGGAAGCATGGAACTAACTAATGTTATTGACACGGAAGCGAATGAGACTAATGGCAGCGGAACTTCCCCCGCTCCCGTTTTCTTGTAAGATTTCGGGATAAAGTGGTTTGAGCTGAAATTCTCCGATAGGTTTTCTATGAAGTGAAAAAAAAATGTTGCTTTTAAGCAAGGGTTTGAAAGAGTTTTCCCATTTTCTTATTAAGGCGTTTGGATAATTTGGTTATTCCAATTTCCGGAGAAGTTAAACTTTTAAAGAGTGCTTTTTTTCTTCTAGAGATTGTGGATTGATGGCATTTTAAAAACAAAAACAGATGGATGAAAAAAAACTCCTTTTAATAGGGAATTCATTTGCTTTATTAGAGAATGTCCTTATCTCATGTACAAAGTATTCGAATGGAAGATTTTGTACATGTAGCAGGGTGTATGTGAGTATAATCCATGTTTTATGGCCTTTTCTTATTTATTTTTGAACAGACACATATATAATAATATATGGACGATGATCACACACACACACACACACACACACACACACACACACACACACACAC
>JAOUZG010025633.1:7886057-7899231 GCA_026289955.1 Argiope argentata
CTTTAGAATTTCAGACCACTAAATGGTTGGATTAGTTGCCTTTAGAGTTTCAGACTACGCTAGGTTTAAAATTTGGACGGATATGCACTTTAAATGTTATACTAATATATACCAGTATATACAGCGTGTCTGCCAGTTTCTCGTCTAAGTTCATTTTTATTTGCACATGAAAACAGACAACTACCTGTTGAGAATCCAAAAATTTCTATAAATTCTACTTGCACAGTTTTATCCAGAAAGTTGGAAAAGATTTCAGCAATTGAATTTACATGCAGATGTATTAATTTCAAGCATTTGTTTATTGGATTCATAGAAGATGAAAAATAAGTATTTATCAAAAAGTCAAAGGCTGATTTTGACGATTATATCACTCTCTCTTCGCAACCTTGCAACCCTAGATAAAAAACAGAAATAAACTCACTGAACTTATAAAAACTTTTAAAAAGTGGATTATCGAGTTGAACATTATTTTGAACACGAATGAATGATTTCGTGAGAATTTCTTTTCAACAAATTATAACTTGATAGAACAAAACTTTTGTGATCATTAAAATATTAAAATTCTTCCAATGCCTTCAAAAAGAGATATAATAGTTAGATGGTGACTAAAGAAAAGCAGTCAATGCATCTTTTCAAAACCAGAACTAATTTTTTTTAACTTCTCGTGTCTCACGAAAAGACAAAGTTCACTCGTTCAAAACGAAACATTCCCCCCCCCCAAAAAATTCGAAAACTTCGGTTCAGAAAGAACTCCCACCTGCTCCCTCTCCTCTTTTCATAATTTGACACTCACGACTTCCTTTTCCCGGCACGGCTTCCGGCCGTCACACTTTTCCTTCCAGCCGAATCGTCCCGAAATTTCGAGAAGTATATTTATAATAAAAAGACTCGCACCTAAATAACAATAATAATAATACTAAAAATGGGAACTCGCGCGAGAAAGGTAATGTGTTAATGACATTTTTGAAACGGAGCCGACCATGCGATCCCCAAAGTTCCAGCACACTCTCTTCTCCCCCCTTCTTATTCTCCCAAAGAGAAAAGGTGGTGCGGGGGACAATTAAAAGAGGGGGGCGTCCCAATTAAAATCTCGCCTGACAAAGAGAGGGACTAAAAAGACGCTCCTCTCTTTGAGTGGCCCCATCAAAGGGGCCGCGGACCGTGAAGCGTGGACGGCGCGCTTATCATTAACGGCTTCTTCCCTAATTAGAAGGCTGTCATCGGGGCCCCTCGCAGCAGACCACAGCCGCTGTAATTACGCCTCCTCCACCCCTGAGAGGGTGGATCCGAACATTCTTGCTAAGTTTGTGGACTTTGTTGTCCCTCGGTGGGTCTTTGATGTTGCGCCGGTGGTGTGTGCGACATTCCTCTGGCTGGAAGAGCGAAAATTAGTACTCTTGAGTTGGAAAATTTGGGGCATTCGTTCAAAAATTAACACATATTCGTGACTATCGGAGAAGAAAACGATCTCTGTAATTATTTTGTAAAAGGCGGCTGGAAAAATTACTTAAGGTGAGGCCTGGACTTATAGTTTTGTCTTCTGTTACTGCCACTAACCAGACAGTAAATGCTTGTCTCCATTTATATAATGAATTCTTCATAACTATGAGAGTGGAAGAAAAATTAAATGAAAAGACATTAACCAACTCAGAACAACTGAGAAAGTAATACATAGGACATCAATTTTTTCTTTCATCGTAACTTTGCTCTAAACTGTAACTATTTATTTCAGAGTCATCGATATTTAATTTCTCCTAAAAATTAATTGTAGAAAGACTATTGTATTTCAAATATATGCATAATGTGGGCTAAATTATAGCATACATGCAAATCTTTTTCAAAACATCAGTATTACTTCACAATTTTTGCTCAAAAAATATATGAAAATACGGAGGAGAACTATTTTTATAGTTTTTGTCATTGGAGATAGTTTTGATCGTATAGAATTGAATAAATTTTTATGGAAACTCTTTTATCAAAATGGTTGTTTATCACAACACTTTTTGGGAAAAGGAATTTTTAGAGAATTCACATATATTACTTACTTCTATACTAATTTAACCTGACATCATGGGTTAAATGTCCTTCCGGTTCTGGGAATAAGAGTTTTGAAGAAGTATTTGCCAACTCGGATATCGTTTTCGTCACCTAACATTGATTTGAATTTACTAAATAGCCAAAATGTTTCTGACATTGATTTGATTTAGGATATTAATATAGCTAAACTAATTTCCAGAAATCCCTGAAAGGATAATGAAATTTATTACAAAGGTTTTGTTGTTTATTTGTCATGATAAAGAAATACAATTTTTTTGCAAAAATACAAACGAAGGAGTATTGAATCAGTTATTCTTCTATTCTTTACATCTCAACATATTCATCATTCAAATTTTCATAAATTCAAAAGTTGCTTTGTCTTCATTCTAGAAAAACTATATGAATTATCATTATTGAATCACTGCCAAATCTTATCATTTCTGATTGGCCTTTGAATTTTCTCAGTATTTATTTACTCTTGGTTCATTTGGGGGCAATCGTAATGGTGTCTGGATGGAAACATTCATCACTTCTAGGGAATTGAATAACTGAGCTTTTATACCCTATTCCTTTATGCAAAACAATAATCTTATCATTTACATGAATATTTCCAAGGATAATTTTACAGAAGAAATGTAATTAATCCTATTTTAAATGATTTCATCTATCGCTTATCCAACCTGTATTCCAGTCTATTTAATACAGTTATGAGGTTAATTGATTTATATCCTCAGGATAGGCTTGATTTTATGGGTTTTATTTGGACCTATGATAAGGAATAACCAATAACAGGAAACCAATGATGAAAAATATCATTAGCAAGTTTTCAAGGTCCTACTGAGAAATATTACTTGAGATATAACCTATGATATTTCTTGACAATATAGGAGTATTAGGAGATATTAGAAAGAGGTTTCCCCACCAATTGCACAAAATTTTACAACTTACTTCTGTTGATTACATGGCGGAGCATTTTGAATTTTCAAATTGTAGATGATCATATGGAAGTCACACTTCCATTTTATTTAAAAAATGTTAAATGAGTTATCGTAAAAAAATAATACGAACTATGACTTTCTTAGATGATTTTCAAACAATCTAAGCTAAAATTAAAATGAAATGTATATTTCCAAGAGTATATGAAATGTATATTTCCAAGAGTATATGAAATGTATATTTCCAAGAGTATATGAAATGTATATTTCCAAGAGTATATGAAATGTATATTTCTAAGTATGTACGAAGTATACAAAGGAAAAGCTTAGAAATAATCGGAAAACATAACCCCCTTTCTTTGGTTATTCTTCATATTTTAGATCTCCCAGAGTATGAAAAGAGCATTTTTGGCATCATCTCTGTCCTTTTATGATGCCAAAATACTTTAAACATAATACTTTAAAATCACTTCCAGCTAGACCAGTGGTCGGCAAACTTATAAGCCAAAGAGCCAAATATGAACATAACAATAATTTAAAAAAAATTGGGAGCCAAATCTGCTTGTTTAGTAAATATTTATTACACTACATAAATAGTACACTGAATAAAACTAAATTTCATACTTAATAAATATTTATTTATGCCAGAGAGCCGCACTTTCTTGACCACTGAGCTAGACAAATGAAGTTTGGTTGATAATCTCGCCTTAAATGCGTAGATTTCCATTAAAATTTGGAAGAAATCTATTCGGATGAAATCTGCCTGGTCCATTGCCTGAATATATGTTAACACGTTAAATACAAAACGTATAGACCTAGATGGATAAAATTTGGTATAAAGATTTAACATCTAAATTAGTATCAGGTGTCAAACGAATTACATGAAGAGGATCTGTCTGTATTTCCATACGCATTTAAACGCTATAACACCAAAATGAAACCTGTGAAATATGGAATATGGCTGTAGTTGTAGTCCAGTGTCCAGTTTGGTCTTAGACATTCGCAAAAAAGACGGAAAATACATATTCAGAATTCCGGTTCTTCTGTTGTTGTTGTTACTTATGGCACTTGATTATGGACAAGCCCCCCGCTGATACAGCAGCAGATTTAAGCCGAAAGGAGCGTCTCTTGTTCTTGAAGTGTTGCCAACTAGGACCAAGAGTACGACTTAGCTACACACTCACCACATTTGCTTGCACAGCCTCTTTTTACAGGGGAGCACAGTCACACATCTCACAGATAGCACACAGATGAACAACCATGCCCGAACTGGGACTCGAACCCAGGACCCCCAGAACACGAGAAAGACGCGCTACCTTTGTGCCAGAAAGCCGGCCCGGTTCTTTTTTACTAAGGTATTATTCATCAAAGATCGCCTGATAATGCTCTTTTTCATACCTAATGTTCACCAACGGCATATGATTTTATAACACAAAAGTATCTTTATTAAAGAATGCGCAAGAAAATTTCAGGAAGAAAACTCCCGCTGATATTCAAAAAAAAAAGCTAATATATGATCTCCAAGTAAAGCTGGTTCTAATGCTGTAACTGAAAATTAAAAAAAAAATAGATTTATAGAATAAAAAGATTATAATGTATCGGTACATTTTACCATTGTTTCGTAATCAGCTTACTAAAAAAAATTTACCATCCTAGAACAACAGATATTACAAATATATTTGTCATTCAATCCTACTATTAGCTCACACTCTCGCTAAATCTTGTTCAAATTTTCAATCGTTAATAAAATACTTTTTATTCATCGACTCAAGTTCAAGTAAATTTTTCAAAACTTGCACTGGATGACACTTGATGTCAATACAGTTTTTTAAATATTAATTCTTTAATTCTTTATTAATTAATTAAAAATTAAATTTCTCGCCTTTATAGTAGCTGTGATTGTCAGGTCCGGATGGCATGGTGGTAGGTCATTGGATTCGCATCTTTTGTGCTGCGGGTTCGAACCTGGTCACAAAGATATCTATGCCAAGAGTAATACCCTTGGGGGCACTAATTCAAAGGTGATCGTCATTCGGGTTCTAAGAGGTCTATACCCTCAGAAGCTACTGCACTCCTCCATTAGTTGTAAAGTGTAACAACAGAACAATATTTATAATTATTTAATAAAAAGTAACTAAAATTAAAATTTTCCTAACTTCCTAAATATTTCCTAATATCCAAAGTAGGAATTGATTTTTAAAAAATTGTTTTTTATATTACTTGTTTTCTAAACATTTTCAAAAGCAGCGATAAATCATAATGCTAGACGATTTAATTAGGATTATTTAAAATGGGAAAAGAAAACCAAGAAATTTCATTAGAATTATTCGCAGCGTCCTCTTTTAAATTGGTCTGGAGCATAACACCCCAAAAGTTTAGAACGTAAAAGAACCATTAAAAAAGATTCTTGCCGAACTATTTAAGAAATAAAGATATTTATTAAGTATCCTTTATGCGATTTAATAAAATAAATATGAAACAAATATCTTTATTATCCCTTTGTCTTAATAAACTCTCTCTATTAATACACCAATTTCAGTAATATAAATTTTACTATAACTGCTTTTATTTCAGAGAATAATCTTACTCTAAAATCTAAAGCATCCATTCTCTTCAAAAATGAGGAGCATTGTGTTTGCATTTTATTTCAGACTGTTTGCTCACTTTCCACAAATTGAAGATATAGTTATGTAAATAAGATCATTCCAGGTGACGCGTTTTCTTTATAACTATACTGAAAAGGCCATACTAAAAATATTCTTTGCGTGTTTCGCTATCATTTTGTTTCCTATGAGAAAAAGTGACTGTCTACACGAAGTCTGGATTTGTTTTAAGGGACTGATTGCTGACAAAAGAGAAAATATGATTTCCCGTTGATCTCTTTTTAAAAAGCATTTGGAAAACACATTAAGCATTGATGAAAATATTTTAAAATTAAAATACACCAGTAGCTAGAAGTAGATGTATATATTTTCGACTTATGTATCTTTAATTTAAGATACATAAATTAAAGTCAGTATACTTTGTTGTTCACAGTTGACTGAAATTCAGGCATCAGGCAAAAGATCTGTCTTTTTTTATGTGTCATCGTTAGTTGTGAAGTAACAGTTTCGGTTTTGGAGTTTGGCAATTGATGCGTGTCTTTTATGTTTAAATTCACGAAATAATCTACATAACATTACAATTAAATAAGTGTAAATAGTAGTATTTATTATTTATGCTGATTTCTTATAGTCTCCTTTCAGAGAACAATTTGATTATTACTAATATTATTGAAGACATTTTCTGATTCTCGGTATCGAATTGTTTTGGCAGTGAATTAATATTTTGTTTAGTCCAAATGCAGGGATTGGTTTTGATTTGAGTTTTCGTGAATATTACGGATGGAAAAGATCTTATCAGAAACAAAGGTTTTAATGTTATTATTTATATCCAAAGTGTATTTTTATAAGATTCTTTTATTTATTAGGAATTACACAGGTGTGCATGAGATTTTCTGTTACGAATAAACTTAGCTAAGACAACAAAAAAGTGTGGCATTGTTAAGAGGATAAAAAACTTTCCAGTGACCAAAGTCATGGGATAGCAATATGCAAATATACAGATGGCAGTAGTATCGCAGCGAAAAAGTATAAATGCGCAGTTAGTTTTCCATAGCTTTCATTTGTGTTCAAGTTATTCATGTGAACAGGTTTTTCGTCATTTATGGAGGCCCGACGAGAATTAACAGACTTTGAACGTGGAATGTTAGTTGGAGCTAGACGCATGGATCATTCCATTGCGGATATCATCAGTGAATTCAAAATTCCGAGATTCACAGTATCAAGAGTGCGCCGAGAGTATGAAATTTCAGTCATCTCATCCCATCATGGACAGCGCAGTGCACTTAACGACCGAGACCGCCGACGTCTGTGTAAATTGGTCAGTGTTAATAGACACGCAACACTTCGTCAAATAGCTGCAGGAATCAATGTGGGACTTACGAGGGACGTGTCCTATTGGACTGTGTGGCGAAATTTGTCTTCCTTGGGCTATGACAGCAGAAGACCGACTCGAATGCCTTTACTGACAGCACGACATCGCCTGCAGCGACTCTCCTGGGCTCGTGAGCATATCGACTGGTTCCCTATACCAGAGGAAAACCGTGGCGTGGTCAGATGAGTCACGATTTCAGTTGTCACGAGCTGATGGTGGAGTTCGAGTGTGGCGCAGACCCCACGAAGCCATGGACCCATACTGTCAGCAAGGCACTGTTCAAGCTGGTGGTGGCTGCATAATGGTGTGGGCTGTTTTTACATGGCATGGACTCGGTCCTCTGGTGCAACTAAACTGATCATTGACTGGAAATGGTTATGTTCAGCTGCTTGCAGATCACTTGTAGCCATACATGGACTTCACGTACCCACACAACGATGGGATTTTTATGGATGAGAATGCGCAATGTCACCGGGCCAGAACTGTTCGCGATTGGTTTGAAGAACATTCTGAACAATTCTAGCGCATGATCTGGCCACCTAGATAGCCCGATATGAATCCCATCGAGCATTTATGGGACATCATCGAAAGGTCCGTTCGTGCCCAAACTCCTGCACCATCCACACTTTCACAATTATGGACGTCTATACAGACAGCATGGCTCAATATTCCTGCAGAGGACTTCCAACGACTTGTGGACTCCACGACACGTCGAGTTGCTGCACTTCGCCGGGCAAAAGGAGGACCGACATGATATTAACAGTCATCCCATGACTTCTGTCACTTCAGTGTATATATAAAGAATAAAATGTATATCTTTTCTTGAGAAATATTTTATTTTATATAACTTATCTATTTATTTTTTAAATAGTCAATAAATGTTTTCTGCAGGCGTATATCATTTAAAAGATACATTTTACGTCCGGTTTTACCTTATGCAAAAACACGCAGAAAACTTTCAAAAAACAAACTCTTTTTTTTCCTTTCCTTTATCATTTTTTCCCTTCCTCTTCCACTCGAGTTGCAGTTGCAGTTGCAGTGTGTGTGTTTGTGCGTGAAGAATATTCTTTAATGAATCGGTGAAGATTAACAAGCCATCGTAATCGCGACACGAACAGCAACTTGGGAGGTGGGCGAAAGGGTCGAGAGATGAGGTGAGGGGTTGAGAGAGGGCTTCTCCTAATGAAGTGTCAAGTTTTCAAAGTGTCAAAATTGTTAGAGCCTTTTGAATTAGCTTTCATTAAGAATATCAGTAAAACTTTCTTTTCTGCGTTAATACTCATTTTTCATTCAGGAAACCAATACTAGAGAAACAAAGCAATATTTATTAAAACATTTGGTTTAACTGTAACGTCTTTTTTCTCATCGATTCTAATTCCATTGAAGGGCACTTCACAGGTGGGAAAGAGAAGTTACCTCATATAAAAGCAGGTACTCTGTTCTCCCGATGGGTATGGAAATGGTGGGATTCTGAGCTGTCTCCTAACCGATGTCTGATAGTATCCCCTTCCTAAGGGAAGACATTAGGGCTTCTATCTCATGGGGTCCATTTTGCTTCATTTTGCTAATACATTTCACCAAATGCATTAGCAGGGCAGGGTTGCTTGATTTTTTTTCGATTCCATTTAAGATCAGTAATAAATTATAGAATTTTCTTTTTTAATTCTTCGTATTTTTTGATGGTTTCATTAGAGTTTAAGATGTTGAGCATATGTGCGCTTTAATTAGTTTAAATGATGTATTTAAAAATGTGGAAAACACTGTTAACTTTTCAATTAGAAATTGGAAGATCAGTGGTATGTGATCGTGGTATTCATGAATAGTGAAGTTTAATTATGATTTTTCAATTTAAAGTTATTTTTCTCAATACTACATTTTCAGAAATTGCGAGAAGGATTAAAGAAAAATGTTTCTTCATATCATTACGAAACAGGTAAATTTATGCACACATAAGGTACACTTCCAGGTATACTTATACATATATAATAAAAAAGTCATTCAAAATCGAAGCCGCATTATGAATATTTTTTTGAATGCCCACTGATATACTAAAATTATTTTTATAAAAGCGTCATCTATTTCAACAACATAAAAGGTAAAATAATTGAAGTAAATCTATTTAAATACTTATCACTTTACATGATTATCAAATTATGTTATGGGAGAAAATTGGACTAACATTTGTTTTGAAAAACAAATTCAGTCTTCGACATATTAAAGGGAGAATGTTTTCTTTTGTGCATTAATTTTAATTAAGGAAAATTATTTAAGTGAATTAAAATTTCTAAAGAATTTAAACTGTCATTTGAAACATAAAATGTTCTTCTGTTTGAAACTAATATTTTTGCTTAATAGAAGTTTCTTTGTTTATGAATAGCATCTACTATAGACAGTGATTGCCACAGACTTTGAATAAATTCAAGCAGTTTTATTTTTCCACGATATGTATTCTAAAAGACATGTTAATTGTAAGAATATTAATTATTCATAGATAGTTGAAAGATTTATATAATTCTTTCAATTATCCATGAAGGCTAATGCCATAAACAACTACAAGTTTTCTTGTCTATGAATGCCATCTATAATAAGCAAAGACTAACACAAACTTTGAATAAATTCAAACAATTTTATTCTTCCACGATTTGTATCCTAAAAAGAATTGCGTTAATGGTAGGAACTGGAATTGGAATTATTCATGGATAGTTGAAAGATTAATATAATTCTTTCAATTATCCGTGAATGTTAGTACCATAAACAATTACAAGTTTTTTTTGTCTATGAATAGCATTTACTAAAAGCAAAGACTACCATAGACTTTGAATAAATTCCAGCAGAATTATTCTTTCACAATTTGTATTCTGAAAGAATTGTTTTAATGGATAGTAATAGGGATAATTTATGGATTATTGAAATATTAATATAATGTCTTCAATTATCCTCGAATGATAATGTCACTAACAATTACAAAATGAATAAAATAAGAGGTTCTTTAATTGAAATAAAAACAAGGAGGGAAATTGAAAAGTTCCAACGTAAAACTCACATATTTTATTATTAATTCAGTTCACATATTTTATTATTAATTCAGAATGAATTGATATTTTGCTCTAAAGGTTCAAATATCTTTTAATTTTTTACTTCTATAAACATGTTAAAGATTAAAATGAAATCAGCTATGCATATTTCCATGTATCATGTCAGAACATAGTTTCTTGAACGGCCAAGCACCATGTGCTCGTGCAAGTTAAATCATATTTTTGTTCGTTTTGATCGTTTCACTGAATGAGTCACTTTAATATCGAAAACGATCCGAAAAACTTTTATCTCGCATTGGTTGTTTTAAAAAATATCACATTTCCTATTTATTTCATTTCATATAATCACGTGCTCAAAATGACCTTTTTCTAGGTTTCCTTTGCTATAGTCCTTAACTTATTTTTTAAATCAGAGCTTTTGTAAATGCAATGTCAACACGTTATTAAAAGCTAATTTTTTGAGATGCTCGTGCAGATAATAAAATTTCAATTTTCATCTTTGGATTTTCGTTGACGCCAAAAACCTCATCCCCATTACAACATCATGTTCTTCAAGGATACTAATCGCATATTTTAATTAAAATCACCAATCTGAAATTAAATACACTCTAACAATTCATTTTCTAATGAAAGTTTTAGATTTATTTTATTGCACTTGAATTTTAATAACACGTCTTCGGAAGAAAACACTTGCCATTATATCTATTTCTGGCATTGAGCCATTAAACACTCATACATTTCTTCAATAATCTGGATTATGCCATTTTCTGATCCCGTTCTACATGAACTGAACGGTGTCATCGCGAAAGGCAATTGCGGTCTGTGGATGAACGATCTATCGAACAGTTGTTCCTCTCATTAGAAGTGTTCTGCCGGGGGAGGAGAGAGGGTTTGAAGAGACCTGTTGGAGCCACGATGCCTCCAATCGATAAAGTGATAGGGCGACGACTGACACGGAATCCCATCGAATATAGAACATTCCCCGCTCTCTCTCCGAAAGTGGATGACTTCCAGTCTATGCAAGATGAGAGCTTAATAATCGGAAATAAAACGTAAGAACCGCCATTGAACTTTTAACCTTCAAAAGGCTGAACACTTGAAAGGAAATTTGTATCGATACAAAGACATATTATTCAAATGAATGCGAATAGTCGGATGATAAATTTTTGATGATAATAATATTCTTTTATCAGTTTTGAAATAAATTAGAAATACTTGTTAATTTTTTAGAAAATGTTCTAGATAAATGTTCTAGAAGCATATTAGATTATAAAACCAAATTTAAAATAATTGCTACTATTATTTGGAATTTTCTTATATAATCTGATTAATTTTATAATTACACATGTTTTTAAAAACCATAACAGGAAGAGAAGAAAAAAGAATACAGAAAAGAAGTTGATGTTTGCTTGGTTGCTAATATTTGCCATAAGTGACCCCCTTACAATTTATTCCAGAAGATGTGAAATATGTTTACCGCTCTTTATAATGTATTATTTCTATAGAAGAGTGAATGTTTTTTTATTTGAGTTGAAAAATACTGAAAACGTTTTATTATTTAAAAAGAAAAATGTTTTTAAAATTAATTAATATACATGAACGTCATTAGACTTCTTAGTCTGTAGCTAAAAGTAGTTATGTATAAAATTCTTCATTAAAAACAGTGGAAGTGTTTTAACTTCCATTTTCATATCCAATGGATAATTTAACACCTTTCCAGCTCTTGCTTTCTATATAGCTTTCTATATATACTTTCCATATAGAGCGCGTAGTGGAATAATGAGCACAGAATGATGGTAACCCACGTAAAGTTGCCTTGCCCACAAACATGAGTGACTATTTCTTGTCATAGTGACTATTTCTTGACCAAGAAGGGTACATTTATTGTGAGAAGGTTGGTTGGTATTGTATTATCCTGATATATTGTATCAGGTATGCAAAAGTAGCAGTTACATGAAATGAATATACATTAAAAGCACCAGACATAATACACACTAAAAATATAATACACTCTAAAAGTATCAGACATAACACGCACTGAAAATATCAAACAAAGTACACACTAAAACTCAAGTATCTGATATTTATTTTTGAAATCGATTGATAATCTCTTTGTCTTCAGTCATTTTCTGTTGAATGATGCTATATCAATTTAAAACAAAATATTGAGCCAATATATTGCAGCCTCGGTGGCTCAATGCAAGCATGATGTTTTAAAAAAATAATTTATATTTAATTCTTACACTTTATTCCCCTTTGCTGAATGCAGTAGGGTTAAGTACCACTCTGAAAAATCTCGGCTTTCTTCCCTTTCTAATAACTTCATTAACAAATCCCTTCTTTTTTTCTCTCATCTATCTGTTAGTCATTGTTAAAAACCAATGCCATTGGCAAATCGAAATCAGTATCTCTTCCGTAGAAGTGAATTTTATTCTCTCAGGAAAAGAATCAGTTCCCGCATGCATCAAGTATAACTGAGTATCAGAATCTTGCTATATCTGACACTGCAAAACAAGATATCAATCCTACCTTGTTCTCAATATTATGAAGAAAGTCAATTATGTGCTTCGAATTCTTAGCAATTTGAAGTGGATTAACAATTTTAGCCACAAGACTATGTGCTCTTTTCTTTATTTAAATAGTTTCGTTATTCGAATTTATAACTGTTCATATACTCGGAATATATGGAATAACAGACATGGGCCCTTCGTTCAAATTTAATATAAATTTACAGTTTGGGGGAAAAATCTGTGCATTAAATTTAATATGCATAGATTTTTGCGTTTTTGAAGCATTCTGTTCATTAACGTATGAAAAAACACATTTTCATATATTCCAAAAGTTTCACAACAGATTTACAAATTTAATTTTAAATTTACCAATGTGATTTTGAGTTAATGTTCTCATAGACATACATGATTCCAAAAATTGAATTTCGATCTCAGACTTAAACTCAGATATTAGACAAAAGATACCAAGTTCGAATTTTTTATATACGAGTATATTTTTTCCTTTTCATATTTTGTACACATGAAAGAAAAAAAATTTTTTCTCCAAAATGTCAGCTTTGAATTTTTATTAATGAGTACAATATTTTTTCTTTTCATACTTTGTACATATGAAATGAAAATACAATCTTCCACCAAAATCTCAATTTTGTATTTTTTCTCGAATACAGTATTTTATTCTTTT
>JAOUZG010025633.1:7906783-7953047 GCA_026289955.1 Argiope argentata
TTGGATCTCACATTATCACGTCTATTTGAATAGGATCGTATTTGGATCTAACATCACATCTGTTTGAATAGATTCGTATTTGGATCTAACAATATCATGTATGTTTGAATAGGATCGTATCTGGATCTAGCATTATCACGTATGTTTGAATAGAATCTAACATTTAAAAAATTGAAGAATATTCTCTAAAGGATTATCAGAATGAGATCTAGATATGCTCTTCACTTGATATTTTCTATTCAGTAATTCTCTTGCTATTATCTAAAATAAATATCGAAATTTTAAATTAATTTCAAATTTAATTCTCACTTCCTGCTTTGGGAACCTATTAGTTTATCGTAAATATTTTTGCTTTTTATTTCTATTGAATATTTTTTTTTGTAACTTAGTTCTAATGGTTTTGCGAATAACATTAAGCTTCAAATTTTGATAGACGTATAAATACAACTCATTTTACTATAGAAGTTTTACACTCCTCTTGGTTTTTGATTATATCTTTCAGCATCAAATTAAAATACAATAAAGAAGAAATCCTTAATAGTATGATCAGTTACATTCATCATTGCTTGATTCTGAAGTTAAACTCAAACGCGATCAATCAAAAATGCCACAACTGAGAAAATTGAAATTTGCAATCCTTATTAAAAATAAATTTAGCAATTTGTAGTTTTAATTTGTTTTAATCGGTTTTTAATATATATATTCAATATTATTTTTTATACTGTGAGTCACAAAATTCTAAAAAAAATCTGAGAATTCTCAAGCATTATTCAAAATTTTACGCACAGAGGTTAGATCCTTTTTTCCTAAAATATATAAGAGGAGGTTTTAGATTTTGCCTCATGCCGTGTTCGCTATCTTCAGTAATTACCAATCCAACCTTTATGATTTTACACTATACTGATTAATTTTTAAAAGGTAGAAAGAATGTTAACATTTGAACTTTTTGAAAACATTTCGATGTAATCCCATTATTAGAAACGTGTTTTTCGTTCAAGTTTAGTACAAGTTTGGAAGCCGGCTTTCTGGCACAGAGGTAGCGCGTCTTCCGCGTGTTTAAGGACTTCCGGGTTCGACTCCCGTGTAGGGCATCGTTATTTTTCTGTGTGCTATCTGTGAGATGTGTGAATGTGCCCTGCTGTAAAAAGGAACTTTACAAGCGAATGTGTGATAGAACTAAGGTGGTCCTCTACCTATTTCCCCATCCAGTCATGGACCTGGTCTAGCACCTGCAGGCCAAAAGGGGCATGCAACAATAACAGCATGAATTTGTTGAGATATTAATACTTCAAATTTTATTTATGTTCTTCGTGGATTCAATGATTTCGCATGTGATTTAGTTTTTCTATATCAGAATCCACTAAAGAAGCTAAACGAGTGATAATAAAGATTTTGATATTTTAAACTCTAATTGGATGATGAGGCTGGCATCTGGTGGGACCTTATTCTTCATTACAGTCTCGAGCCCACCACTCCCCTCTCGCGAAAGTGAGATATTTCGAAGCCACAAAGGCTCTTTCATGTACTGGCAAAGAATAATCTTATCGTCTTGCAGATGTTATTTTTATAATTCGAAGGAAACACTTAAACCCGTGAGTGCTAATTTTGAGTATTGCAAATTTTCTGTAAAAATTACATGAAATAAATTAAATCAGCAAAAATTATTAAATGGTTGTTGTCATTTAAGTTCTCTTGGTTAAATTCAAATGAAATTACACACTAAAAATACTGGTCACAAATTATTATAAAATTGTAATTACATTTTCCCACTGAAGCTTTCAATTTATTTGTTTAATGTGATTTTTAGATCAGTATTATTAAATTTTTTAAAATTAATAATGTTAAGATTATTTAAAATTTTTAATGATATTTCTATTTATGACTGGATACATAAGGATTTGAGGAAAATTCCAAATATTAAATGGTTAATTATATTAATTAATTTGAGTTTAAAGTATAAATACATGAATTGGATTCCTGAATGTTTCTTTACATAACGTCTTTCAAAAATTGTTTGATCAAAAGGTGTTTTTGTAAGTCGGATTGCCTTGGATTTTATGATATTTTTTGAGCGAAACGCTAATGAGGACCAATTCTCCTTGAAAGTACTGAATTAAGTGAAATAATTTGTATATATAAAAGAATAATTATACTTCTATCTCAAGTGGAATTCACATGCTCCAACATTGCTTTGATCGATAGAAGGTATCATATCCTCACTTAATTGATGCTTTTATCTTATCTTATATCTAGTGGGTTCAGTTGGGAACAGTAAACTTGGCTATTTTGATCAATATCATGAAATTAAAGTACAGGTAGTTTTTTTTAAAACTGGTGGTACTTAGGGACCTCTTTTGTTTGAACTATCCACCACAAAATCACCACATTTTGTACTGGAACTATTTACAACCTGGAAAACAGAAACCCGTAAAAAATTAGTTCTAATTGTGGAATATGTGGTGCTTTACCCTTTAAGTCAACTAAAATTTGCATGAAACACCGAGAAAAAATTGAAAATGCAAAATTCTGATTACGTATTCGACGCCAGCGCCAATATTTTTAGTTATAAAAATGAAGCGGGATATTGAAATCCTTTCGTTAGTTGATTTGCAAAATTCGTCTCACTAGCACAGTGTACATTAGTTAAGATCTTTTATCTTAATCAACCCAATATAGTGGCCACTCTTCACAAATTTAGAAGTCGACATAAATAAAGCAAAGGAAATCTATAAATAAATGCAGTGAAAGCAATGATTAAAAAATTTGAAAGAAAAAACTTATCTCGCAGGTCGGCTTGTTAGAGGACGGAAAAAGATACTGAAGGATATGATCACAGATGTTGCGACTGAAATTGTTGAAAGAAATCAGAAGAGCACTGCTGGTAAATGCAGAGCAATAGAGTTGCCTGACAATTGGATGTTAGTGCTTCAACAATATGGAAATGTTAAATTTTATCCATATAAAATTTAGACTGTTTCATGAATTAAAGGCTACAGATTAGCATCTTAGTCAGGTTTTGCTTTGATATTTTATACCAGAATGGAGCTCAACGAGGACATTTCTTATGAGTGATGAAATCCATTTTACTTGAATGTGACTGTTAGTACTCAGAATTCTAGAATTTGGGTATCTGAACAACCCCGTGCATTTCAAGAAATCCAACTCCATTCTCAAAAAGTAACTGTTTAGAATGATTTTACAGTGGATTTTATCATTAGATTATATTTTTGTGAGACTATTATCTAAGCAGGACCTCAAGCCCGTTCCGTAAGCTGTCATAGATATGATATGCTGAGTAATTTTGTAATCCACAACTTCAGTTAAGACAATACATAGATAAATTTTCCTTTATTCAGGAAGGAGCCACACCACATATTGGTACATCCGTACAACTTTTGCGCTTTCACTTTACCAATTGAAGTCATTGGTCACTATTTTCATGTTATATGGCCAACTAACTCCCCATATCTTGCCTCATGGAATATTTTTCAATATGGTTATTTAAAATCGAAGGCCTTATTTAGTGGAGTTTAGAATTTATCAGTCTTGAAGAAAAACGTAGCACGTACTGTCATGAATATGGCCCCTGAAATATTGCATTCAGCTGTAGAGTGTACAGTGTACAGAATACAATGCTTAAGCTAGGAAAATGCAGTTCATATAGAAAATAGTCAATGTCTTCCCCGGGGAAAGATTTCATTGAATGAAAACAAAAAAAAAGTCGAATAGAATATCCTCTTTTACTTAAGATTTGTAACCATTTACAGAAATGTTTTTTTGTAAATAAAATCCATTTGTAGCCAAATTAATTCTTTCTTATTCATTATCTTTTTACGGTAGCTTTATAAAATTTTTATCAATTTTTATCGTTTATTTGAACTTTAAATTAAGATCAAAAGCGCCACATTCCGTCTATTGGTAACATTTCGAACTGCTTTTTTTTTTAGTATTTCCTTTTCCCAGGCCACTAATAGTCCCTGTACAATGTTTGTGTCTTTGTGATTGATAATTCGAGTTACAGAGGTCTCTCAGTACCGTTAATTAAAAAAATCTGTACAACGATAATTTAAATTAAAAACAAACACATGTTTAAATTTACAATCAATAAAGTAGTTTTGATAATTTTATTTTTTTTACAATATTGTCATGAAATCTTTAATAGATACTTTGTATAGTTAATTAATTCATAGCGACAAACTAAAATTGTCCAGTTATATTCTCAAGAATTCTAATAATTCCCAAATAGCTTAAATTTTAAATGCAATCAATGAAAGAAGATGTTCCCATTGTAGATAATGTATAAAATATGATAAATCCCTGGAAATTATAATTCATAAATATTCTTTTATATATATGTGAATAAATAATATATTTTCTTGAAAGGAAGATTGATCTACAGAATAATAGAAGAAATGGAACGTTATGAAAGGCTTAGTCGTTTTGTTTATAATATCTACTAAAACGATTTTCGGTCTGAATTTTGTAAGATCTTTTATTGATTTTTTTCCAGTTAAAACCGTACTCTGTATCTTTCAAAACCAGAGAATGAAAAACACCAGGTCTTATTCCGAGTTTTAAACAAAATTATTTTCTTAAAAATTCCATTTCGTCTGGTGTGTGTCTGGAAGTTTTATTTCTGCCCTGCTCTCAATTCTTTTTATGAAAGATTTGTGGATTCCTTGTTATGTTTAAGATATTGTTTAATATAGTTTATTCTGGTTAAACTAATCTTTGTATTAAAGCTATGTGAAGCTCTATTTGGGACGGAATTTTTGGTTTTTATCTTCTGATTCTACATTCTCCCTTTTGACATCTTACACGAGCAGAAGAATGTTATATCCCAGGGATCAGGTCAATACATTCGAAAAACACTTGACAGAATCTTTACTTTGCTACAAGATGATGGGAATTGTATCAATCAAAAGCAAAATTTGTAGCCTCAGAATTAATTTCCCATGAGTAACACTTATATTTTAAAAAAACTTAAACACTTTCGATATGAAACTAAATATTTTTTCAGTCTGAAGAAGTTGAAAGATTTAGACTAAAATATCAGTCAAAACATCAAAATTCTCAGCGATTTTTACTCTCTTATTTTCAAGTATCAAAAAGATTAAAATGAAATCTGTTATGCATATTTCAATGTATCACGTCAGAACATAATTTCTTGAACGGACAAGCACCACGTGCTCGTGCGAGTTAAATCATATTTTCATCCATTTAACTTGTTTACTTGAATGAGTCACTTTAGAATTGCAAACGATCCAAAAAAAACTTTGTTCCGCCTTTATTGTTTAAAAAAATATCCCATTTCCTATTTATTTCATTTCATATAATCACGTGGCAAAATGACATTTTTCTAGGTTTTATTTGTTCTAGTAATTAATTTATTATTTTTAAATCAGAGCTTTTGTAAATGCAATGGCAAAACATTATTAAAATCTAATTTTTTGAGATGCATGTGTAGATAATAAAATTTCAATTTTTCGCCGATGGATTTTTGTTAACGCTCATTCCCAAAATAACATCATGTTCTGACATGATAATAAGGTTATTTTGAAATATGTATTTGATAAAATTATGAGATCCCTTGAATCTTCAAATTATTTGTCAACCTTGATTTGCTACCTGTGTGAGAGCCTATAGTCTCGAATAAGATTTTCCGAGTACTACAATGATGAATTTTTCACATGAATTGCACATAAGTGAAGCTGTTTATCAAATTTTTTTTTGTGAGTGTATTAAACAGAAGAGAATACGTCTCATTTTACAATACCATTCCATAATTTTGGAATATTCAGTTTTGATATATACCTCTGTAGATGATATTAAATAGGAACCATAATCATGGCTTCTATTTGTCTTTAACAGTTGATTTTCAATGGTTAGTTTAAAGATTGATTTCAATTTATTTTAGTTCATCAACCTTTTCAGTTTAAAAATTGATTTTCAACCCCATAACAACTTTATTTTCGTTTCATGTATATGCTTTAATTTAATATGAAAAATGCATAATTGAAAAAATTTAATGCATGCATTAAAACATTTGTAACAATTATATGGAATAACATGATAATAATTTAAATATTCTAATGATTTAATGGACATTTGAAAATATATTTTATAAAAATAAAATAATTCATGAGGAAAATATCTTAAAAGTTAATTGAAGGATATTTAATATTTTCTTAAATGCTCCTAGAACATTAGATGTACTGACACTAAGAGAGGGGAAAGCAAATTTACAGATGAATGAACTAAATATCTAGAAAAAAAATGTGTGCTCTATTTGGATATCAAACAATATTTTGATCTTGATTCATTTCCGCTAAACAATAGTTATATCATGTTTTTATGTAATGTATTGTACAATTTGAGAGAAATAATATCCTTATTCGATTATGACACATTTTCCAATGGTTTCTGTTTATAAATTCATTGAATTATTATGGGGGTGAAATAAGTGCATTCATTAAGAACAGGTCCTCCCCTTTCCAATTACTTTTAATTTATTCCCAATAAACCAATTAATTACCAATTAAATTTATCTCAAAGTGATTGAAAATCTTAGCGTGATTAACATAGAGGATCAGGGCCCTAACCAGAATCTCAGCAATTTTCTTAGCATTTGGACCCTCAAGTGATGTTTTTTCTACCTCCATTCTTCTTTAATGACCCTTCGTGGAAAAGCAAACCATCAAACTATCAATTTTTTACTCCCTCAACCACTTTCTTAAGAGAAATCACTTAGAAGGTAGTGTCACGCCATTTTGAAATCAAGGGCCTTGTGTCTCCACACCTGAGAGTCACACTGTTCCGATTAAGTAGGCACTTTATTAATGGTGGTTGGGGGGGGGGCTGCTGGCCCCGACCGAGTTTACCTTTTGGTGGACCTACACGCGACACTGGCAGGGGGTGGGGGAAACGGCTCGAATCAAAATCTGGATAATTAGGAGCACTAATTATGAACAGTAACGAGCTCCTTGGCTGTGTGGAAGTAATTAAGATAGTGGACGTGCCACTATTTTGGGGGGAGCCCTTCCAAGTAATGGGAAGGCATTGATCAGCGCGAATAGTGGCTCACCCCCCTTTGCTACCACCGACTTCTCAACGAAGTAAGGTGCGCAAAATAATCTCGTTACAGCGACACCTTCGGTTTTGCGGTGGGGTGGTAGAGGGGATGGCGAGTGTTTAATGGCCGAGTGGGGAAATTAATGAGACGTTTTCGAAGGTGATATTGGAATTTGAAACAAATCTGTTTCCATTTATGAATACCTCTATTTCTCTGACGGCGAGGTAGATGTAGCAGCGGGACGGCGACATCTGCGGAATTCGACGCTTTCGGAGAGGAAAAGGAAGGGACGCGACAAAGCCGTCCCGCTCAATCGGTCGCTTTCACCCCTGCCATAGGTGATGTATGAGAATAGCGGTAAATATCGCTCTAGGCTGTTTGAATGCAGTTTGAACCATTTGAAAGTTAATGATACATATCGTGAATGCCCGAACCAATGTATCTATAAGTTGTTGCCTTTTGCTCGGAGATTTATCTATCCAGTATCAATAAAGGGCTCTTAACAAATTGATTCGCTGGTATGAAAAGAACAACGGAAAAATTTGATTGAAGATTTAAAAATGAAATTTCTTACATTCATTTACGTACATGAAATTTTCCTCTAGTGTGAATGAAATATTATTTCTTAGTTTTGGTATTATTCTCTTTCAATAGAAAGAGTGATAATAATTTAGATAAAACATTTTTTTATCAAACTTCTAATCAAAATGAAGGGCGGCTTTCTGGTAAAGATGTAGTGCGTAATCCTCTAGTTCTCTGAGTCTATCTGTTCTTCTGTGTTCTATCTGTGAGATGTGTGAATGTACCCCCACCCCTGTGAAAAGGGGTTGTGCAATCGTGTGGGTACATCATCCTCATATGAGCTATATATATATATATATATAAAAGATGTCTTAGTCGGTAGTCCTAAAACAGAACGTATAGGGATGTAATATCTATTATCAAATGCAACAGAATGAAGTGCTTAAACTAAACTTCTGTATAAAAAGCCAATGTAATCCTTTCTAAAAAAATATAGATTGGTAAGAATTCCCTAAAAAATACTTTTATTCTTTCTTCCTTAATAAACTTGTTTCGTCTGAAATGTTTTCTTAAGTACTATGGTTAAAATGTATGTTGTATAAGATAAATTAAGATGCGCAAACATTAAAGGAGTACAAATCCGATCTTTCTTTTTATTACTTTTTATCTTTACTATTTCTATAGACGATCATTTGTAAATATCGATGATTTTGTTTTTGAAGTTGTATCCAAGAATCCTCTTTATTTTGAATATAACACAAAATTAGACTGACCATTGTGATCTATTTATAATCAGATAAATATTATATTTCAGCTTTAATCGGCAAGCGAACAAAATATCTTAATAATAATCCAAATCCACTAGAATTCTTTGGTATATTTCTATTCATAAGAGATATTACATCTATTAATATTAAAATAGAGTTTTCTCTTAAATACACATGTATATACCCCTAAGTCTAAAGCTCGCACTGTTTAACGCAATTAACTGTATTTCACGAATATATATGCTATCAAAATTAATAACCCTTTTGTCAAATGAGAATAATGAAAAGGGTTTCCTCTGTTATAGAATTAGGAATTTAATGGAATAAGCATCATCGCAGAGCCATTTTTAAATTTCCTGGGACATCATAATATATGTAATATCATTTACTCTAAATATTTCAGGGCTTCCATTTTCTGTTCGTTTAAAGTTCAAATAAGATTGTAGAATACATTAGATTCATTGATTTTCTGTATGAAAATTAGAAATATTTAAGATAACGATTCAGAAATCGACTCTCCACGGATTGTTTTATCGGTACTAAAGGTTTCGTTTCAAATGCTACAAACTTCATAAGGAAAGGGAGTCTTTTAAATTAAAAACCAATTTATTCGAATATGGGAGTTGCAATTTTAAATTGAATTGCGTTATTTTGGATTTATTGCTTGTCAATATTCCGTTTTTCATTCCTATTTCATAAATATTATTTATTTATTTATTACAAATACACAGAAGATTGACTATGACGTTAATAGATCTCTGACCTTCCAATATTTCAGAACTTTACAGTTTAAGTACACAAGTGCAGTGTAATAGAAAACGAATCAACGATGGAAACAATTCAACAATGGAAAACGAATCAACAGCCGGCTTGCTGGCACAGAGGTAGCGCGTCTGCCTCGTGTTCAGGAGGTCCCGGGTTCGAGTCCTGGTTCGGGCATGGTTGTTATTCTGTGTGCTATCTGTGAGATGTGTGAATGTGCCCCCCTGTAAAAAGGGGTTGTGCAAGCGAATGTGATGAGTGTGTAGCAAAAGTCGTACTCTTGGCCCTAGTTGGCGCTACTTGAAACAAGAGACGCTTCATTCGGCTTAAATCTGCTGCTGGGTCCAGCAGCGAGCTTGTCCATAGGCAAGTGCCATTAGAAACAACAACACCAAACGAATCAACATCTATCCTATCTAAAATAGTTAGGAGTTGAGACCTTTTTTTCATTTGAGAGGATTACCAGCATTCTATTGAAGCAGACTCAAAACTTTTCACACTTTGCAAAAATTCTCATTAAAATGTCAGAGACATATGGAAGGCAATAAAACCGAAGCAGATTTAGTGTTAACCAGGGTGCACAGAGTAGGAATCTGCTACATTATCAATATGGATAACAAAAGGTTTTTTTGTATAAATTTTAGACTAAAATATATCTTAAACATGGGAAGAGCGACTATTCACCATTCATATTTATAATCCACCAGTATTTTAATTTACATTGTTATTTCCAATAGGATATAATGAGTTTTTCGTACAGACCTTCTTCTGATAAGTGTTAATGAACATAGAATTCAATTGAAGTCTTCTATAAACAAAGCTGCGATAAAAACCATTCTTATATAAGCGTATCTATATAATCTATTCTTATTTCAGAGTTGAATCTATAACACCAAGAATTCAATGTTATCGATTCAACTCTGATAAGATGGCTCTTCCATGATAACACGCAAATCTACTTCTAAATTCATGTTCTAATTTTGTAAGCGTTCGTGTCTTGAGGTGTCTGCATCGGCAATGCTCGCATTATACGAGACAACAGACCTATCAGGGCAGGCCATGTAAGGGGATCTATTGATCAGGGGCAAGGCCAATTAGCTTCCGTTTGAGTTGCAGCATGTTTGTTCGAGCTTCATATCTGCAGGAGATATCTCAGACGCTCCCGGGTCATGTCAGGAGCCCTGCATGATGGACAAGATTCGAAATCAATAGTCACGGTGGACGCAAAGATCTCAATGTCATTATTCAACAGCCGGAACAGTGGAAGGTTTTCTAGGTATAAGTAATAAATTAAATGTCAATGCCATGATAATTGTTTTCATTATTTAATGTCTGTTATTCTCAATTTTAAAACCACATCGTCTTAAAGCTAATATAAAATGACAAGCCTTAGAAAAAGTATGCTTAATGAACTTAACTTCTAATTCTTGTAATCTTCTAACTAATATAAGGTGACACTCTAAGGCATACGAATTAAGGTATATTTTGATATTATCACATAAAGATAGTATTAAAGTTTAATTACTTAATACAATAAAAATCCTTTTTACTAACAGAGAAATAAAATTTCAGTTACAAAGAACTAAATCTATAAAAATAAAATACTTGAATGCGTAGGAAATTTTTATTTTAACTATTACATTTTATCATCATTAAATTCCAAATCTCTTACATTTTTTTAAAGAAAAAGAAAAAAAAAGGATTAAAATATTATTTGAAAAGTTGAAAAAGCTTAATTTTAAAGAATAATATTTTTTAAATACTACACTTAATTTCATTTTTCATTAAAAACATATTTAATGACATCATAAAATAGTGTCCTTAAATTTCATTGCCATTTCATTTGAGAAAAATTTAATGATACCATAAAAAATGTTGCAAAATTTCAATTCAATTTTTGAATGCTACAAGTCTTACGTAAAAGACAATATTACAGTCTACAGTTCATGAGGTTTAATGTACGAAAGTATTTGCAATTCTCCTTCACTTCTTTCTATCACTTCCTCCTCTCTCTATCAGCACCTTCTCTTCTGTGTTTTGTGTCTTCTGATGGTATTGCAGAGTTATAGATTAGGGAAATAGAAGTAAACCACTCTCTCCTTAGATTTAACATCCTCTCCCCCCTGGCATTCGGATGTAATGACGCAATAGAGTGAGTTTTGTGATTCTTAAGGCAATAAAGAAAACTGAGTTTGCAGTTTGGCCATCTTTCTTTTCATCGAATAGATATCAGATTTGGCACAGGCTTACAATTTAAGCCGGACCAAATACCAAATTTTATTTATCTAGACTTCTATTTTTGTGTTATCTGTTCTCATACACGTGGATATTCAGATGATTCAATAAATGTGGTTGAAAGTATATTCCAAACTTACAATGATTAATACTAAAATGTATGTTAACATGTTAAGCATTGAGCCCATTTTTAGTTCTTCGAACACGAAATATTCGATTTCTTTTGATACATTGATAACCAGACATCTATGTAAAGTTACAGTAAAACTTCATATCTCTTATTACAGGCACTGTTATTAAGTACATGATGCTGAAATAATTTTAAAATTTGTTAATTTTGTAATCATTTTAATGTATCCCGTCAATCCGTAAAGATTAACGCACCCTGAATGAAAAATTATATCACCGTCAGCAATGACTTAAGAGGCCTAGACGAAAAGTACAAAGTCGATCATTGGTGACTTTTGAGATAAAAAATGAAAGTATACTGTCAATCATCGTTATTCACATGGTCCAAATTGGTCACCAGTTACAGGTAATACTACACACTACATGATTTAACCGAAAAACTTGATTTGTGACTGGCATATCTCTTAATGTACCGATATCATTCATACAGCTTTTTATGATTTTAAGTTATCGACATCATATATATAGCTATAAATAGATATCTATTCTGTAATTTTATCTGAAGTGCCTTTTTTAATTATCTTGTTCAGAGACAGATACCCTTTATTGAAAAAATATGTTTTTTGAACTCAGGGAATCTGGAATTAGAGTTCGTTAAAATTTCCAGGTCGTATTTTTGGTTATTTACACTTTTTTCGCATATTTCGCAAGTAATAAAATAAAAAAAAATGCTATCAAAAATATTGAATTTGGTAGATTGAAAAATTTTAAACATATCTTAAATAAAAAAAATCTTTCTTTATATACAGAAGTTTGGATGCAAGAAATTATAAATGATGACTTTAAGAGATTTCTCAATACCGTACCTTCGATTTGGAGTATTTATTTACTGTCATATAGCAGTATTTTAAGTTGAAACGAAGTGAATAGACTGATCTATTAGATAGCATGAATTGTTCCAGTGGAGTATATGAATTTTTCTTAACTTTCTGAACTTTTGCTCATATTGAAGTTGCAAGTGGAGTAAATGCTGTTAGAATGCGTTATCGATTCTCGCATTCCAACAGCCTTTACAGCTTTTGAAGTAGATTCTTAGAAAATATTTTTGACCATATTTCGAAATATAGATGAACTTCAGCGGTTGACAAAGAAACTTTTGAAGTAGATAAAGTTTGATTTAGTATTTTTCTTTTGTTATAAAAGTTTTATTTCTTCTTACTTTTCTAGATTTTTAAAACTCAATTCACAAGTGAGACTGATTCCTATTTTTAAGTTCTACATTTTCCTGTTTGTTCCACATTTAAAGTATTGCAATCCAATTGTTTATTTCTTTGGATTTTATCAAATTTTTCGGGTACTTACGTATTAGACTGTCAATGTGTCAACCACCTCGAGCCAATTTAATTTGATACATTACACCGCCATTGTTTGTCCGTTTTCACCTACAAACTCATCTCATGTCCTTTCAAACTCGTATTTTTAGATGAAATAATTCCATAATTTTGGAAATACATCATTGCATCTTTTTCTTTGGCAGGCAAATCCTAAATTTTAATTACTTTAGCGAGTCAAATCAAAACAGAAAAAGCACTTAATGATCTTCTGGAAAACCAACAAAATGGCGGATGACAGCTTAGGTTTGCACGATTTTTTAAAGTAATGACGGTTCTTTGCCATTATTGGCGGTTTACCAATTCATTGGCGACACCTTCAAATTTCTATAAAGATCGAGGGCTTAATACGTAAATATCATTTTTAGTACTTAGTTTTTATTATTATTTGCCTTTACTTTTATGTTTTAGCATATATTGCAAAGAAATTCCAAATTATTCCATTTTAGTTACCAAATATGATGAAATGATTTTAATTCATCACGCCACTTCGAAGAAAAAAATTACTTTAGATTGTCATAATTTTCTGTTTTTTTCCTATTAATTATCAAAGTATAAAATAAAAGGTACCAGAAATTATTAACTTTTCTATCCTGTTTCGTTCCTTCATTTATAAACATAGTCAATTGGTATCTGAGAACGGTGGTTTCTCACTTTTCAAGGTTTAGATCTCCATTCCATCGAGATTTATTCTAGTGGATAGTAACTTAGACTTCGATAATCACATGCAGACCAGCTGATCTGGAACGGAAGTTTGGAAACGATGAGGCCGTAAACTTGATTAAGATTTAAAATTTGATACTCTATTGTTGTTTCAAAAGGAATTTTTCATTTAACTAAACTAAAAGGAGAAAACTTTAGGTATTCCATTTTAAGCTAAAACACCCTAATGACTAAAAACCGATAACGTAATAAGAAGTCATTCAAAATCTTATTAGAAAATTAATGTGAAATTGAAATAAAATTTACAGTCGTTCAGAGAATTCACTGAAATGCTTTCATAACAGCTTATATCCTCAAACTTAAGACAAACAATCTTTGAAAAAATATTGTATTTCCTAAATTATTTTCTTTGATTCCATTTAATAAAAATTGAAGATCATTAAATTTTTCATCTTTCCATTTATAACAATCCACAATTTAAAAAGTTCAACCATATATTATCAGTAAGTACAGCTTATAAAGTGATTTCTTCCTATTTGATGAGCGCTTACACAAGAAGAGATTTCTTTTTGAATTTCTAAATTAGTGACGAAAATACAATGTGCATTTGTATTTTTTTCAAGATGACCGATTGAAGATAAATTTTTCATTCATTTTCAATCATGGTTTCAATATTAAAAGATTTCCTCTAGATAATTTGTTGTGTTTTTAAACATTTCGGCTATATACTATATATATAAATAGCTATATTGGAGAAATGTTAAATTTTTATATGAATGTGATTTGAAGTAAAAACCTAATTTCTTAATTTTCTTTTAAGGCACAACGTAGACGTCTTAACGTAGGCATTCATTGAATAATAGAAAGAGTAGTTTTTAAATCACTGAAATGCTTCATTTTGCTTATTTTGTATTCAAAAAATTAGATATTTGTGCCTCAAAACACGGTTAAATTTCTCTAATACAAAAAAATTACCGTCACAACTCATTTGAGAACGAAAAAAATGTAGAACACAGTAAGAACGCCCGACAAAAGTAGAACCGATCTCAATTGAATCATTGAGGGAAGAACACCCAAACTCTTCGAGAAGAGAGCGAATCAATGCCCCTGAAAGGTGTCCTGTAACCAATTCCAAACAGAAAGAAGGCGATTATTCAGCGAGTTTTTCGAAGGGTCATGCAGGTGGTCGGAGCTCACCAGGAAAAGATACTACTGCCGGCAAAGGAATGGAAACTCAGCAGACACACTCACAATTTCCTCGCAAAAAAAGGAAGAAAAGGAGGCGAGGGGGGATGCTGTCCATTGATCGTTTGGTCTAACAAATGACCATTGCCAGATGCCGAGGACACTGATGAGGCGGCCGGGGCTTCCGTTAATAGGGAGGCGCCCCCTGCTGCGCCCCAGTAAAATCGACGATGAAGGCCTGGAAAGAAAAAGGCCGGACACAGGGCTCCTTCGGGATGTCAGGGATGAAAGAATGACGGGGTGAAACCGAAATAGCACGTTCCTCACAAACGGGGAGCGACATCGGCTAATGATGTTGAGAGAGATTTTTTTTATCGGTTGGCACGCGCACACTGCAACAATCGGAGGCCGCCTCTTTTTGATCTGAAGAAATAGAGAATTTGAACGGGATAAATCTCCCCAGTTAACACAGGAGTTGTAGTTTCATTCGATGTGAGTGGAATTGAATTCATGAATTGAAATTAATTAGACATAAATGTTTACAACTAAGTGTACATGGCTTTGATTGTTTAAATATTTTTATTGCTTGTTATTTTTAGGTTTAAAGCCATTAAATATGGATTGCTGTTGGCGTTAACACTTAGTACTTAAACCAGCCAAATACTTAAACGTTTAGCTTTAACACTTAAACCAGCCAAACACTTAAGAATTTAACGTTAACACTTAAACCAGCCAAACACTTAAGAATTTAGCGTTAACACTTAAACCAGCCAAACACTTAAACGTTTAACGTTAACACTTAAACCAACCAAACACTTAAACGTTTAACGTTAACAGTTAAACCAGCCAAACACTTAAACGTTTAACGTTAACACTTAAACCGGCCAAAAGAACTGAAGTAATATTTTATCATGACATGAAATTTTCTTCTTTGATCTGTGTATGATAGAGAATAATAGCGATAAAGCATTTGTACCAAACACTTAAACGTTAAATATGGTTTGTTTTTGGCATTAACACTTAGTACTTAAACCAGCCAAATACTTAGACGTTTAGCTTTAACACTGAAACCATCCAAACACTTAAGAGTTTAACGTTAACACTTAAACCAGCCAAAAGAACTGAAGTAATATTTTATCATGACATGAGATTTTGAACTCAAAAGAATTAGACATAAATGTTTACATCTAAGTGAACATGGCTTTGATTGTTTCAATATTTTTATTGCTTGTTATTTTTAGGTTTTAAAGCCATTAAATATGGTTTGTTGTTGGAACTAACACTTAGTACTTAAAACAGCCAAGTACTTAAACGTTTAGCTTTAAGACTTAAACCAGCCAACACTTTAAAGTTTAACGTTAACACTTAAACCAATCAAACACTTAAACGTTTAGTTTTAACACTTAAACCAGCCAAACACTTAAACGTTTAGCGTTAACACTTAAACCAGCCAAAAGAACTGAAGTAATATTTTATCATGACTTATGAAATTTTCAGCTTTGATTTGTGTATGATAGAGAATAATAACGATAAAGCATTTGTACCAAACACTTAAATGTTAAATATGGTTTGTTGCTGGCGTTAACACTTTGTACTTAAACCAGCCAAATACTTAACCGTTTAGCTTTAACACTTAAACCAGCCAAACACTTAAGAGTTTAACGTTAACACTTAAAACAGCCAAAAGAACTGAAGTAATATTTTATCATGACATGAGATTTTGAACTCAAATTAATTAGACATAATTGAATTCATGAACTCAAATTAATTAGATATAATTGAATTCCTGGACTCAAATTAATTAGACATATTTGAATTCACGAACTCAAATTAATTAGACATAAATGTTTACAACTAAGCATACATGGCTTTGATTGTTTCAATATTTTTTATTGCTTATTATTTTTAGGTTTTAAAGCCATTAAATATGATTTGTTGTTGGCGTTAACACTTAGTACATAAACCAGCCAAATACTTAAACGTTTAGCTTTAACACTTAAACCAGCCAAACACTGAAACATTTAACGTTAACACTTAAACCAGCCAAAAAAACTGAAGCAATATTTTATCATGACTTACGACATTTTAAACTTTGATCTGTATATGATAGAGAATAATAACCATAAATTATGCATTTTCTGCATCTGTTAAATGTTTTTATAACAGTTACTACATATAAAGCAATTAATTAATTTTTAAAAATATTTGTTCATTTATATTTGTGTTATTATTTCATTTTATGGCAGCGATGTAACGAAAAACTTCTCTATATAGTATAGCCTCTAGATAGTTTACAGATTTATTGTTTTATTTGGTTTTAACAACTTATGATCCAGTTTTGACAAAGCTGAGCCAAAATCTATTGTAATGTTTTAAATATATTCATGACTCGGTAAACTAACATTCATAAATAAGTGTGCCGGCTTTCTGGCACAGAGGTAGGGAGTCTTCCACGTGTTCTGGAAGTCCCGGGTTTGAGTCCCGGTTCGGCCACAGTTGTTCTTCTGTGAGATGTGTAACTGTGCCCCTCCTGTGGAAAGGGGCCGTGCAAGCGATTGTGTAGCTAAATCGTACTCTTGGCCCTAGTTGACGCTACTTCAAAAACAAGAGACGCTCCTTTCGGCTTAATCCTGCTGCTGTATCAGCAGGGGGCTTGTCCATGGCAAGCGCCATAAGTAACAACAACATAAATAAATGTAAGTATTCAGCAGTTGTGGGATCGTAACTTGGACATAGAGCAAATGTGGAATTATTATGTGTGTCATTCGGGATTTCTACCATAGAAACGATGTTAAAATTGTAGTGTCAAGTTTTCAGCGTTGAAATCGTGAGTCGTTTAGTGTCCATCATAGAAATCCAATGTGAATCACAGATGATGCTTTACATGTGTTTAATGTGTTCTTTCAAGACATGTTCAGAAAATAAAAAGAACGTTGAGTTCAAGGAAAATATTTTTAAAGTGATGTCGGGCCAATTTTATCTAATAACTTAATTTTTAATAGAATAAGTTAATAGAATTTAAATAGAATAATTTAATAGAATATAAATATAATTACTTAACAGAATTTAAATGGAACAACTTTATAGAATTTAAATAGAATAACTTAATTTCAATGGTAAAGTCAGTCTTGAAATCTCTCATACAGGAACATGGCTTATCCAAATATATGAGTCTGTTGCATTGAAAAATACATTGTCAGTTGACGGCGAGATGATATCAACAAAAAATTACAACAATTTATGTATGAATATTTGTTTCAATGCTTGCTTGATGTATAAGGTAATCACTTTGAAAATACTCTTTTAATCACTTTGACAATAATCTTAGACTATAAGATAATCACTTAGGTCAAATTATTATTTACAGCATCCTTTTGCATATGGCCAGTCTTTCCATTATGTTGTCTTTTATTGTCAGATACTTCGAATAAAATACCATAGTAATGTAGTTGAATGCTTTCACTAGCGTTAATTATCTTTTAATCTTAGTGCACATTATATTTCTATTTGCGTTCCTTTAATTTCATAACTATTCTATAAAACGTGAATTTACGAGTAGAAAAAGTTTTAAACCTTTTCATAGAAATGAGAAAACTGGAATACTATTAAAATAATACCTGCAAATACCATTTATACCTTGAATTTTCATCTTAAAGGCTCTTATCAAGTCACAAACCCAATGATTATAATATACAGGAACAGCATGCTGCTCTGTCTTCTATATTTCGTTCAATAAACTGAAAGGCTTACGGAACTTGAAAGTGAAATTTAATAGCTGAACATTTGACAATGACCTCAGAAGTAAATTACGAGCAAGGTACATACAGATGAGTATAATTTTTTTTGATTTAAATCTATACAAAAATAATATTTTCATATAGAACACAATCGTTAAAATAACTACTTCTATTAGAATAAGTAATAAATTGCTGTACCAATCAGATGAATTTTATTCAGAGTTTCAAGCAAAGATCGATCACTCACATTAGCGAAAAATGTTTTGACTTTTCGTGTCAGAGCCCCATTATTAAACAACCAATTCAATAACCATTTTTAGGTCTCACAACAACAAAATCTTCGTATTATTATGGTATTTTCAAAATGTTTCAATATTTATATTTCATTTAATTTGCAAGAGTCATGAAGAGAATTTATTCTAATTATCTTTAAAAGTCTTTAAAGTCTAATTATCTTTTAAAGTTTCAAACGTTAAGTTCAAAAGTTATTTTTAATCATTTATATTTTGAAAACTATATATTTTAATATCTTGACCAAGACCAATTAAATAAGGGAGTGAAGTAACAGAGTAATTCTTTGATTTACAGTCCTACATAATTACAACGAAAAACTTATTCTTATCTAATACAATTTACAAAATCAAAAAACATTTCAAACACGAAATAGTTTCTCAAGGAAATAAGAGAATAAGCCACAGAAAAAAATCAACTAACAGGCTATTATCTCTTAACGGCTATTTCAGGAGCGCTCTGGAAATCTACCGATCTTTATTGAGTGGATCCCTGCTCAAATATCTGAATCAAATGGAGCTTCTCAAAAAATCAGGAACAACTTCTCCGTACTCCAAAGTTTCTCCGAATTCCAATTCGAAACCTTTCACTGCTCTTTTTCTGGGAAAAAAAGAAAACCGAATTTTATTTTCATCAAATAACCTCTCTCGGTTTCTTACTTATTGGCCTTTCCCACCAGATGGATCTTTTACCATCAAGGAACCATCTTTGTGGCCAACCGCCTCTTGAGTATATACCAATTACAATCCATTCATAGTTAACCTCGGCTGAAGTGCACCTGGATTTGACACTCAATGATAATAGCTTCTGGTGATTGATAAGTTCTTGATCACTTGAGGAGTCTCTTCATAAAGAAAAAAAATTAGCATATGAATGTTTTGACGCTCTTCTCTTGAAGATATGATGGATTTATTTGGGACGACGGGATACACATCTATTTTTTCACACCTGGATATAGTAATAATTTACTACGCCCAATTACACTCATTTTGAAAAGGATACAATTCTCGAGGTCCGAATGCACTTAATTATGGGCATTGATACATCTGATCTACCATTGACTATCAGAACAAAAAGAAGATTCATTGCAGTATAAGGTTATTCTCTAATTTTAAAAGCATGTGATTTTGAATTTTTTAATTGAATAGAAATCGGTCACCACACCGAGTTAAATAAATATTATATTATTTATGCATGTCAACATTTGTGACTTAAAACTGCTCGTCTTGAAATAAAAATATGAGTTTGAAGTCAGGGTAAGGAATCCCAAGAAGGGAAGATAAGGTAATTTGTGGGGGCACAAGACGCAATGTCTAAGAGCATATAAGATACTTAATCCGGCTGTAATCTGTTTCAATCAAACGCTGTAATCAATAGGAATAGATTTATTCTCATCTTTCCAGATCTCCGAATATTTCAGCTATGCTTTATGCTATTATATTATAACGTGAATTACACCTTTATATACACTGTTTATACTTTGGAGAGGTAATAGGATTACGAAAAACAGATTTCAAACAAATATTTTTTTCTCTGCAAACAGAATATCGATGAGTTTTCTTTTAAAATAAAATATTTTTTGCCTGCTGTGATGCAAGTGTTATATAGTATTTTATATTACGTACAATATATACATTGTATATACTTTCCACAAAGAAATGAAGGCATCGTGTTAAATTTTTTGGCTAAAATTACAAAATTATTTAGTACTCTTTTATAGTACATCGGAAATCTCAATTTGGAGCTCATATCAAAATCATTCTTAATAAATGTGTTAATTCATGCAAATTTATTTAATTTATTGTCACATATCTAATAAACCATTAAATCTTTATGAGCTTTATTGTGATTACGAGAATCAAGTGATTACGAAAATCAATTAGGAATTTTATTTGAAGCTATTAACTGACATTTACAAAGTTTGTTATGTAACTGCTTGGTATGCTTGTTGCTCATTTTGTTTATTTTATATTTTTTGAGTTTTATCATTTTACTGTGCTAGTCTTTTCAAAAATTAGAGTTTAGTATTTTTCTGAAACTTGGAAGATCTTAAACTTCTTCGGAACTGACAGATTTTTAAATCTGCTTCGCTATAAGGATTAGGTTTACCAAGTCTAAGTTCTATTTTTGTAAAAATCTAATCAATGACTACTAGACAAATCAATGTCAACTAGCACTTTCAATGTTATCTGAGATGAAAACTATTCACATAGTAAATCTTCGTCTAATACAAGGAGAGATTTATTTTCTCAAACGGAACTTAGTGCTTTACCGAATTCCGATTATTCGGTTTGTTACTTTGCTGCGGATAAATTTTTTTTCATTAACTACTTTCTCCTCCAATTTTTATTGTCAAGTAGTTTAGAAGTGAATGCCTTTCATGGCAGGACTGGACAGGATTTCCATTTCAGGAAAATCCGCCCAATTCATTGGCGTCGGAATCGATAAGCGGCATCCAATCTGCTGCCGCAACAAAGGAAAGGGGAATTGTGTTCCGTGGTATTAGCGGCGTGCCACTCCAATGGAGGACCGCAGGATTAGAGGACCGGACATCTCTGACCGGATCGGATGACGCGGACGTAATCAGGTGGCCTCTTTGTCTGCCCGAAGGATTCGCCTCGAAACGGTGGCGATCTAGGGAAATTCAATTTTAAAACTATATCAACCTTAACAGAATTTTATTCAGGTTGTGGAGGTTGGTAGCAATCCCGAATAAATAGTAGTCACATAGTAATTTGTATTACTATTCAGTTCTGGTAAACAGTCAACTAATTTTTGGTTTTAAAATTATTTTTGCTTGTAGAGGGGTTACAGATCTTTTTAAAAGCAACTTTAATGTTTTTTTTATTGTTTGTCTTTAACCCTTTAATTACCGAATTATGTCCCATTAATTTTTAAGCTTTATTTTTGCATGAGTAGTTAAATTTCCTTTCAGAATAATCCCAGGGAACTCAAGGAATTTTTCAAAATAATACAAGATATTTTAACTAATTTAATAATTAATTAAATATTTTTAATTCCTACTTTTAGTTTATACCTTCTTGATATTTGGTTTATATTTTCTGTGTTCTTTTGAATACCAACAGAAAAAAATAGTCATATTAAGAAGATATAAGCCAAATTTAAATGGTAATTTTAAATACCTTTAATAAATAAAGGGTTAAGTTATATTTTTTATGACCTTTTCAAACAGTCTTTCCAACTGTAAATGGGGAACTAAAATGTTTAGTTTATTATATCGTAAGATTTTAAGACAAAACATAAAATTTTAGCACGTTTTTCTGCTTTTGATAAAGAACAATGTGTATTTATATCTGTTCCTGGAACTGTGTAAATCAGAGTTTTAACTTAGATATGCCAAATTTGGTATAAGTATACTTTGCACCATGAGAACATAAACGAGTTGAAAATTATTCAGAATTTGAATTGTAATTTTAATTAATTGATCACTTTTTTGAAATAATATCTAATAATATCAATCTAAAAATCGTTTTACCACAATTTTATATTTTGCTAAATTGCTTTGAAATTTAGAATTTATGCAATTTCTACTTAAATTTTATAATTAAAGAAATGTGTGTTGCATAATTTTTTACAATTGATTTCATTTCTATGTTTTTTTGTTACTAATGGCATTTGTCATTGGCAAGCCACTGATACATCAGCGTATTTAAGCTGATAAAAGCGTCTCTTATTATTTCAATGAATGACTTAATCATGTAAATTTTCTTTAATTGTTAAAAGGCAAGTAAGAAAGAGTTTTTTCATCACAATTTACACAAGGAGTGGAGAGTAAAGTTCTCCCGCAAATTGTAGCGAAGTCTGGTATATAAGAATGGTGAATATTGTCTAATTTTGTCTATATATTAATCAGGTGTGCCGAATTCAGATACCATCTTTGTCACTTTATCACTAGGAAAAAAATGGAGAACTGTTTTGAAATGAAGCATAAAGATATAATCGTCTAAATTCTTTGGACGTCATTGCTCTTGCCATTAAAATGTTTGTACTTGTTTAATGTAATGTTAATGTTCTTGAATAATATAGTTATTGAAACAATGGTGAGCAGAAGACAGTAATCAAAAATGTTTGGAGCAGTAATGGATCAATTTGTGATCCCAATATCGTGTATCCAGCCTCTGTTGCGTTTATTTTTTAACGTTACACGGACATAAAATGCGTAGTTAGTGTGACTCATATGACAACTGGATAAGCGCATTTTATTTACTGAAATTTCTAAATGATCTCTTATAAGTTAGAATAACATTTACAGTAAGAAACAATTTCATTTCTACCACTTGGAAGGAGAAACGGTTCGCATCTTTCTTATTTCTAGATGAATTTTGAAGTATATTTGATGAAGTATGGTTTCACTTTTAAGCAGATTCCGTAGGGGAAAATATTCTGTTCGAATGGATCTCATGCCACAACTTTAGGAAATTTCTACAGATATTCAGTGATCACTTCTGGTCCTTAGAGCCCCAAACCACCCTTCCTAAATCTCTCTCTCTCTCTCTCTCTCTCTCTCTCTCTCACACACACACACACACACACACACACACACACACACACACACACACACACACACACACACACACACACACACAACACACACACACACACACACACACACACACACACACACACACACACACACACACACACACACACGCACGCGCGCACGCACGCGCGCTCTCGCGCTCTTCTAATTGAAAAAACCAAGCGTAAAGACTTATTTTTTGTCTGAAATTGTTATTCTATGCATTTAAACGTAAGAAAAATGATTGCAAACTAAAGTTAATTTCTTCAAACATGTTTAAAAGCAGAGGTAAAACTTTCATTTTTTGTAGATTGGTAAAAGCATTTGCTTAAAATCTTTTCTATAATATTAACTTTTAACGATTATATTTTTAAATATTTTTATAATGTTTAATACCTTAATATTATTTAATTTTAAAATAATAATGTGATATTCAAAAGAATAGCTGCATTGGAATGTTCAAACCTTTAATATTTGAGCTATATATTTGCTTTAATAAGTAATATTTTATTATTATTGTCTAACTATTGAAAGGAATTTGAAAACAATAGCTTAGACAATAAGGAATTTAGTTTTGTCTCCCATCCAGCAGATGGACATTTCTTTATGTTGCTAATGGATTTTATAGATTGGAGCGCTAAAAGTTACTTTTTGAAAAAAAAAACTGAACAAAAATACATTTAAGTAGATGGGAAACAAGTATCTCTTCAATCAGAACTGAAATAATGAAAGCAATTCACTTCTAGATTCATTGTTTATCTATTACTCAAGTTATAACCAGTTTATCTGAGTATTAAGAGGAAATTGGTCGTCTCTAGAGACATATATCAATTGTTTATTCTTTGTCAAAAATTTATCCAAACGGATGCAATAACACTTTGCCTTTTTTTTATTTGCCAATTTTTGTGAGCTGTTGTGTGAATGTGAGAATACAATCTGACAATAATATAATGTTTGCTTAGGATGTGAAAGAAAGTTGTTTCTGATGGTTGGTTATCAAAAGGCGGTGAGGTTGTATGAATAAAGTCTACTTTATCTATGATGTCACTTTTACAATTTAAAGTTTTCAATTAAAAAAAGAAAGAAAAATTTCTGCTATTTTTTTCTTATTGAGAATATAAGCGTTCCCCTGAATCTTTATGTAAAATATATTCTGTCGTTACGGATAAACTGCCATAAAGTTCTTGAATTGTACTGGTTTGCTTTTCAAAATGTCACCCTTAATCTGTATGACTTCGAGTACGATTTAGCTACGCCATGCTAGACTACTAATCTAGAAATTTTCTGTCACTAATTAGGAATACGATTATAAAAATTTACAAATTTTACTTAAGAATTTCAATTAAATTAATTAGGAATGAAATCTCTAACTCTCCATTAATGTTGTTGATAAGTTGGGGAGTTTTATGTGCCTTTTTCTGATTTTTTTGTACAGCAATTTTAATGACAATGTTATTCAAATATTGTAATTTTAATCCCTGGAAAAATAATATATATTTTTAAAAAAAATTTTTTGACTATTTTCTCAAAAATTTTAAAATATGAATAAAATAAAAAAATGCTATATAAATAAGAAAATAAAAGCATGCAAAACATATATATAAAGAATAAAATGCATATCTTTTCTTGAGAAATATTTTATTTTATAAAACTTATCTATTTATTTTTTAAATAGTCAATAAATGCTTTCTGCAGGTAAGATATATCACTTATGTTTCATTTCTTCTTTCCTTAAAATATACATTTACCGTCCAGTTTTACCTTATGCAAAAACACGTAGAAAACTTTCAAAAAACATTTTTTTCCCTTTCCTTTATCATTTTTTCCCTTCCTCTTCCACTCGAGTTCCAGTTGCAGTTGCAGTGTGTGTGTTTGTGCGTGAAGAATATTCTTTAATGAATCGGTGAAGATTAAAAAGCCATCGTAATCGCGACACGGACAGCAACTTGGGAGGTGGGCGAAAGGGTCGAGAGATGAGGTGAGGGGTTGAGAGAGGGCTTCTCCTAATGAAGTGACCGAGTCGAGGAGCCAATTAAGAGGGAGCTTTCACGGAGACAAATCCTTCCCTCCTCCGAGCACGAACTGGAAAGGAGGAGGAAGAAAGAAAAAAAGGAAAGAAAAAGTTTGGAGAATTCTTTTCTGCGGCGAAAATACTACACTTTTCCCGATGTTGAGAAGAAATATTTGGAAAAAAAAGTCGAATCGATCCGACTACCATGTTTGGTTGAAACGAAGGCCGTACAAATAATGATTTTCCAAACAAGATCTGTTTCATTTGAGACATTTAATTATTTCATACTGTTTTTGGACATTTATATTACGACGTTAGAATTCACTTGTGTTTCTTGCATTAAACGGCAACTCATATGAAATACTTGAGAGCATTGTATAGTTGTTGTTACTTGTGGCACCTTTTCAAGCCGGCTGACCGACCTGTCAGTGATTTAAGCCGATTGAGTGTCTCTTGTTTTCCAATAGCGCCAACTAGGGCCAAGAGTATGATTTAGCTACTTCATGTGCCCCATTCACTCGCACAAAACCTTTTTAAAGGGGGCACATTTACACACCTTATAGATAGAACACAGAACACAACGAATTATGAACCAGGACCGGCAGCCCGTATGCCTAGATTACGGAAAAAACTCGTTACCCCTAAACCAGGACGTCAACACACATTGTAGATAATTGAATAAAAATTAAATTATTTATTTAGAAGATAGAATTGAAATTCATATACAATTCATTCATATAGAATTGAAAATATTCCTTTACACGGGTCAATATCTTGTTTTTTATAAATTAATTGCCGAATTAAAAAAGAATACTACTTTTGCAATGAATTATAAATTAATTATATAAAGTAAAGGATAGTCTGTACTGATGCATTGACAAGCCAAGTCTTCAAATGAGATTCTGTAGTTTGATTTACTTGAAATAGCTTCATTCCTTTCTAAACTGAGCCAAGCATGTGTTGAATTCCAATAAAATCTTTGAAATTGATAGATTGATTGGTAGGGCGTTGGATTCGCATCCCTTGTGCTGCGAGTTCGAACTTGGTCACAAAGTTCTCCTTGTCGAGAGTTACACCACTGGGGGTACTGAGTCAAAGGTGATCGTTATTCGAGTGGTCAGGGGGGCCATACCCTCAGAAGCTACTCCACACATTCTTACGTTGTAAGGCAGAACACGCGAACAGCAATTGTAATTATTTAATAAAAAGTAACTAAAATAAAAATTTTAATAATATCCAAAGTAGGAAATTATTTTAATAAAATTGCTTTATATATTACTCGTGTATTATTCTCTTTCATGATGAATCCCAGACTAATTAAAAAAATGATATATAGAAGGTATCCAAGATTGTGAAATAAATTAAATTAATGAAACTAAAAATTAATTTATTTTCAAAAGACTTAATTTACACTTTCCGTCAAAAATATCATTTACTAAAGAGTTTTAGTAAAAAGACATGAATAAAAAATAAAAACAACAGTTGCATGTTGAAATTACGACCATAAATAATTCTTTATTATCTCAGGACATGGCAGTAACAGAAAATCTCATTATAAATTATTAAAAATAAAATAAATTATTTTCTTTTATCAGTAATCCTTTTTTATTATAAGATTTATTGTTTTTGAACAAAACACGAGATTTCATGGATTTTTTAAAAGCTTAATTTATGATTTGTAGGAGATAAATGAATGGTAGATAGAGAAAATCAATTTCCCTGTTTAAAAATATAATAAATTTTATTCCACTGCCAAAAATACTATTTATTTACTGCATTAAATCGTATATGTTTGAATAGGAAACATTTTAGGCTCTATGTTTAGAAAACCTAGCTTGAGTCCCAATAATTTTAACTTCCTTTAAAAAGCACAAAATCATTTTTTTGAAAAGCTAACTTTATGGAATTTGTGTATGAAGAATGCGGCTATATGTATTGAAACTATATGTAAAACATTTTAGTTCATATGATTGGTTTTTGGTTAATTCAGTCATATGTTTTAAATGAAACCTGTGTTTCCATTCAAAATATCTTAGGTTATCCTGAAAACTGTAAAAAAGTTTTCTACCCGTAGGAAAAAATGGAAGGTTGAATATTGCAAAGAGAGAAAGTAGAAGCGCCAAGGAGTATACTTTTTAATGAAGTTAAACTGTGAAAATTACCTCATTTCTGAAAATTTCGCAAAATTTTGAAATATATTTTGTCCATTATTCTACTCCATATTAAAAATATAGATATAAAAGTCCATTCTAGAAATGTTACTGTTACAAATGGTACAATCAAAGACCATGACTTACCTTAATTTTCAATATTTAGTACCTTTGAACCTTTCAGTACCTTTAGTACCTTTGAACCTTTTAGTATTTTTTTTTAATCTTTTAGTACCTTTGTAATTAACCTTTGTACGAATTTAGCTTTCCCACGAAACTTTCTAAATAGAAATGATCTAACAAAATTGTTCTCGCATATTGTCCCAATACTTATTAGATGTACTTTTTAGCATATTTATCTTCTTTCTCTTCCTATATTTATAAATTTCGTGTGCTCAGATTTTTTTCTATATCTAGCAGACGAGAGTTTCGTGTTATCGTGAAAAAAAGTGTGAATTTTGGATGATTTTACTGTTCCTGACAGAGAAAAATTAGAACTTTAATAACAATATCACCCACTAGAATTCATTTATTCATATCGTTACGTTCATGAAATATCATGTTTATAAAGTGTCAAGACAATTCCAAAAATGAGAGTTTTCCTACTCGAGAAGGTCTGAAACTTGAATATCTCGAATTCGAGTATTTTTGACAATCAGAGTTACTTCGCTTTTTATAATGAATATACGAAAAAAGTCGCTTTTTTATACAAAATATATGCTTTGATGAAAAGAATAATGGGCCTACTCTATGTTATAAATTTGTTCTAGGATTTTATAAAAATTCCTTACATATTAAAATAGTTTGAAATGCCTAATCCACACCTATTTCCAATTCTTCAACTGGAAGATAATATTAGTGGATATTAAGTAATTAATTCCATTCTTTTGTAGTAAACGGTGGAAATGGGTTTTTTGGTACTCTAAGCTAATACCTAAGTACCTGAAAGGCCTTAAATTAACTAATAATATGAATTTATATCTGTTTTATCTATCTATTATGAATCCATATCTAATTTTCAATTACTTCCCATTTACGATTTAGTACAATGTTAACAGGTTAAAAAAAATGTTAAGATTTTCCAAATAATTTTTTTTCAACATTTATAATTCTATGCTGTAATATTTTTTCGAATTTGTTTGCATATTTAAAAAAGTTCTGTTGGTTTGAAATAATAATAAGATATTAAAAACAAACTTGAGTTTTTTTTAAAAAAATGAAAAAAATAACAAATATGGCCGCTGTATTAAGTAAGCTGAAAATCAAAATGTGACCATTTTATCAATTAGATTGAGGTATGAGTAGAGAAAGTCTTAGAACACCTTTTTTTACCTTACTTAACAAAGCCTTACCACTTTTTATTACCTTAGAACACCTTTTATTACCTTTACCTTAGAACACCTTAGAAACCTATGATAACAATAAAGTTATTTTTATTTGTTATCCTTAAAGCAAGGAGTTTTGTAATTTTACTGGAATAAGTTTATGAATAAAAACGAATTCTATACAATAGAAAAATTCTCTAGAGAATGTTGAAACAATGTATCATATTTCAAACTGAGATGCTTAGAACTGTGTTGAAATTCAAGGAAGATAGAAATTTTGAATGGTTGAAAAAAATGACAATTTTACTATCACAATATATGAAGTGTTACTTATGTTGAAGCTAAAAAGATGTCCTTTATGAATCATAGTTAAGTAGAATCATATTACATATTCCTCTCATCTTATCTAATTAGACTTATCTTACTTTTCAACAAACCCCGTATTTTCTTGGAATAATTTATACACAGTTATCAATTTTTGTGATTTAGTGGTGGTCAATAATAACTGGTAATCATTTAAATTTTCGTTTAGATATCATTAACCATTAGTCTTGAGGTGAGGCATTAAAATGTCATTATTGAAAGTTTGTATTAGTGTAATAACAGATTGTAAAATTTGATTACAGATTTCTCTCCTCTTATCTAATTGGACTTATCCTACTTTTCGTCAAACCCTATATCTTATTGGCCCAATTTATTCGCAGTCATCCACTGTAGTGGTTTAGTACTGGTCAATAAGAACTGGGCATGATTTAAATTTTGGTGTACATTTCATTAATCACTATTATTTTGGTGATGCATTAAATTGTTATAGTTGAAAGTTTGTATTCGAGTTATAACATATTGTAGAAATTGATTAATATTAAAATGTTACTTTGCTGTTAAGTCGAAGTCACAAATGCTAAAGTCTAAGAAGTCATGTTTCACTGTTTAAATATAATTTTTATTAATCGTTTTTCTCAAAACCAGCAAGCAGCACAGCTGTACACAAAAGGATTTTAAAATAAAAATGCAGTTTCTTATAACAGAAAACATAAAACCTGAAGTCATGAGCGAGTACCAATACAATAAAAAGTCATGTGTTAGCACGTGATAATAATTGTCATGGATGGTGTTTCTCAAACCTGCACATAGCCCAGTTGTACATGAAATAACTTGCTAATAAAAATCAATTTCTTAAAAAAGAAAACAACAATTATAGTGCTTGTTTACTAGTTGATGTTTTGAGTGAGTGCAAATAATATAATAGTCTCTTTTTAAAGTGTCTGCATCGATGTTATGGGTCGTCTTTGTTAAACTAGCAAGCAGAACATTTGTTCATAAAATGACGTAAATAAATATCAGTTTCTTACAACATGGAACATTAAGTTTGTTAGGTAGCTGAATTCATGGGCGAGTGAAAATACAGTAGAAAGTCATATTTTAATGTGTTATAATAATTATCATGGATGCTCTTTATCAAACCATCATGTAGCATAATTATTAAAGAAATAACTGATAAATAAAAATCAATTTCTTAAAACAGAAAACAAAAATTATACAGCTTTCTTACAAGTTGAAGTAATGAGCGAGCGCAAATGGGTTAAGAATGCATTTTTAAAGCGTCTACATTGATATTATGAATCTTCTCTGTCAAACTATTCAGCAGCGTATTTGTACATAAAATGACTTGCAAATAAAAATAAATTCCCTAAAGTAGAAAAAAATGTTTATGAAACAGAATTTTGATCAGTTTTATAGGAAACAATTAAATTTTTTATATAATTACATCTAGAATTCAGATACTTAAAATTAAGAGAATCATTACGAGAATTAATAAACTAGCTCCTTCCTATTTTCATTTCCTGTCTTGGAGAAATTTCCAACTAGCAAAACATTCTCTTTTTGTCCCCAGTCCACATTGGAAATCTCTTAATCCTTCAAACAAGCTAATAAGGCCTTCGAAGGTTAGTTACCCAAAATATCTTGTGATTGTTCCCACGTGGACTTTCATTTCTGTGCCTTTTTTTAATAATTTCTCTTTTCAAAGCTTTGGACTTTGCACTAGAAAAGAAAGCTTTCTTCCTTTTTTTCCCTCTCCCAAAGGTAGAATAAGACAAAACATTTTCATTTTGAGAATTACAAAAATAAAATCCCCGAATGTTGCTCTTCGTCGAAGAACTAACAATCCGGACTTTCTTAAATAAACGTCGAGATCAAAATGAAGTTTCGGGGTAAGTGAAATGGAGATTTTGTTAAAAACCCTCAGGGGAGACCCCGGACGAAAAAACTTTCAAAGATAAATATTATCTGACACACAACAAAGGATGATGATGATGAAAAAAGTTTTCTGTTTTTTTATGCACAAATAGAGAAAAGAAATGAGGCTAATAGTTATTACAATTTTACTCTTTTTTTTATTGTTTCACTCGGAAAAAAACTGATTTTTTTATGTATACGGATTTCCCATTGTTAAAACTTCCTTTTACAATATGTTTAACAACAATACTTCCTTACTTTTAACATGATGACCTGAAATTTTATTGATCTCTTAAAATGAACTGAAAAATGTTTAAATTCTGTTCTAAATTTTTTATTCTTTTTAGTAATAGATTCGTAAAGTTTATTTTATTTCTTCTGTATACTATATTTCAAAATGATTTTTATTTTTCACAATTTTAGAAGTATTCTAGAAGTTTATTAAATTGAACATTACTGGAACCGATATTTAGAAATTTTAATCACGGCAGAATCAATTCTTTGAAACTGAATAGATAAATTTTGCATACAACCAAATGTATCAGTGACACAAAATGTTGCAACGTTCATAATCGTTCCCAAGTTAAAAAAATTAGCTCTTTGATCTTGAATGGCTCTAAAATGCGCTCTTGAATAAAATATCTACCATAAATAGCTTTTTCGAAAAAGTTGTTTCAGACATTTCAATGAAACTTAGATAAAGCTCTTGCAAGCATATAATCCTCAAGAATCTGTTGCAATGACAAATAAATTTATAATAGATAAAACTTACAGTAGTTGATGGTTGGATGACTGATAATGGGAATAATATTTAAATAAGTTATATATCCTTTTATCCATAAAAATACATATCCTTTTAAAGAGGATTAACCAAAAATGTATTAATTATATAGGCTCAAAATTATTTTTATGTCATAATGAAATAATCATAAGAACGTACTATGACTTTCTGAATTTTGTGAGAGATAATCTTTTTTCATTTGAATGTAGTTATGAACATGATTATGTAGGCGGCAATTAAATGGAGTATTGTTATTAAAAAAATACAATACTTGTGCCATTGTTTTGGAATTTAGAGGAGATATATTTTTCGTTGGAAATAAGTTCGTATTTTGTATTCTTCTATTTTGTAAGAAATTAAAATATCAAAAATAAAATAAATAACTCTAGAGACTGACTGATAAACCAAATACGATAAAAAGTTTTACCATTGCATAAACAATACAATTAATATAAGGAAATTAGAATTAAACTTTGTGTCATTTTTATTTTTAAGGTGCATAAATGAACTTTTTTGCATCGAAATCAAATGAAAAAAAAAGGTTGGAAAGATGGGACAATACCATTGGTGATAGAAAAAATCTTACGGGAGCATATATAATAAAATTTGCTGAAAATTTTAATGCATAGATTGCTAAAATGCATATTACTGGAATCTTACTTGAATGCAAGAATATACATTCACAGAAAGTACATTTTTTAAATCCGAAACAAAGGCTGAACATATGAAATTGGGCAAATATCTATATTAGAAGGATAGGAAAATAATGACATTACATAATTTCGAATGAGAGACAAAAAACTATTTTATTGTAATGGCATATGTAAGAAAAATATGAGACAATTTCCTTCACTTTTTCATTAAGCTTTTTAAATACCCAATTAATGTAATGATTTGCAGATGGACGACAGCAACAGGTGTTGACAGAATTTTTTGGATTTATGGAATATAAATGTCTGAAAATGCATAAATACTCTTTTGAATGTGATTCACATTTCATGAAGAATTTATATTATGGCTCCATATATGTAGTAATGAAAGCATAAGTAAATTAAAACATGATTAAAACCAAATTTATTTGCAAAAACTAAAATTTATGGATAAAAAAAATCTTAACAGTTATGTCTCAGTGTTATAAAATTTCCGGAAATTTTCTGTATCATGCGCTTTATAGGAATGTTTTATTAACCTTATAATCTCATTCAAAACTATACCAGACTGCTCAAACTATACCTCGAGAAACGATTGAAAATATTTCAACCAAGTATCTACGCTGCACAGAATAATGAACGAAATGGACAGATCGAAAATGGAAATTTCTCTTATACTATTAGAGCTTCGAAAAATACCAAAAGTTTCCCCGGTCTGGATAGGCACTGTTTTTTTTTCACTGCACATTGATGAAAAAAATCAAAGTCAGTGCAACGGAATAGTTTGTTGCGGAATACACAATCCGGGCGCAGCAGATGCGTAAAAGTTGGTCTCTTCTTTTTCTACCTTCGGCTGGGTTTTAAGCAGAGGAAGACCAAAAATTTTTTATTGTTGTCTTTCGGGAGGACGATCCTGTCCATTGCTCTCCCTAATGTCCCTCTCTCTCATTGGTCATTCGGGACCACGTGATGGAAGGGGGTCTCCCTAATGGCAACAACAATCACGGGACGAACAAAGCATACGCATTAGTTTTACCGGACCGCACTTGCCACCGGAATTTCAAAATCTTCCCAAACCCTCCTTCCTCTCTGCATTCCTGGTTTTCCTGAATTTACTTTCGTCCCTCCCCATTTGCCTCCTCCCCCTGGGTTTTTCAGGAAAAGGGCTATTTTTCCCGGAGCCGGACAGATCAACATTCCGATGGCATTTGGAAAAAGAGAGGAGGGTAGGAATTCGCATTTAGATTCTTTATTTTTTCAGTTCTTTTCCGCTTGTTTGTTTTTGTGCTTTTCCTCTGAGAGGAGCGGCGCCTCTAATCGGCTGGGTCGGGATCACAGGCAGTGTCAACTCGTTCCCTTAAATACAGGCTTCTGTGGGGTTTAAACAGGATTCCGTTACGAGATTTCCATTAATCCCAAAAATCCGGGGATTTTTTTCCATTCAGTTTGGTTAGTTTCATCTTTTTTCTATCAAACATTTAGTTGCTCATTAATTTACCACTTTTGGACCAATAAACTTGCCACGATATTACATTTAGGATCAATTATATGTCTCATGTGAAATTTGATAATCACGATTTACTCTAAAAAGCATTTTTTAAATTGTCATGTCGCTAAACATGAAAAACTAGTTATTTCAAAGTTTTACACTTGTTATGTTTATTATCATGTCAGAACATGATGCTGTTTTGGGGATGAGCGTTTTGGCGTCAACAAAAATACGTAGGTGAACATTGTCTTAAGGTTTGAATTATTCTCTTTATGTTGAATAACTATTTTGAAATCTATTATGTAATTGCTATTCACTGAAAAAGTTAATTTAAGACATAAAACTGCTTTAAATGGTTATTTTTAATGCTTCAAAAGTTATTTATGCTAATAATAATATGAATATGGATTAATGTTTGTGAACTCACACAGCAAATTGTTTGCCATACAGCTGCCAAATTTGAATCATATCAACTTATATAAAGTGGTTGTGCAATTCGGTAACGATTTGTTTTATCATGTCAGAACATTATGCTATATTGATATGAGGATTTTGGCGTCAACAAAAATCCTTAGACGAAAGATAAAAATTTTATTATCTAGACGATCGTTTCAAAAATTCAGCTTTTAATAACATGTTGTCATTGCATTTACAAGAGCTCTGATTAAAAAAATAAGTTCATTACTACCGCAAATGAAACGTAGAAAAAAGTCATTTTTAGCACGATTATATGAAATGAAATAAATACGAAATGTGATATTTTTTTTAACAATCAATGCGAGACAAAGTATTTTAGATCGTTTGCAATGCAAAAGTGACTCATTCAGTGAAACAATTTAAAGGAATTAAAATATAATTTAACTTGTTCGAGCACGTGGTGCTTGGCCGTTCAAGAAATGATGTTCAGACATGATACATTGAAATTTGCATAGCAGGTTTCATTTTAATCTTTTGAGTTTCTGTTTAATTGAGTTCCATGACAATACAATACTATTAAGTTTCTATGTAATCAATTTCTAACTACCTATTGGTTTCGTAGTAATATGATATGACTTTCTTATTGCTGAATTTTACAGCATTTGATTGAATGGCTTTTGTGAAGCTTTTAGAAAAAATTTTAATATGACGATTTACATAGGATCTATTAATAGAATCAACCAACATATAAACGTTTATACTGGAATCAGTAACTATATAAGTAAGAGATTTCAACGTTTACCTATTCATTAGTATACTGTCAACTTTATGTTATACAAAATCCAGTATGATTTAAAATTCATTATCAGGTTAAACATACATTTCAAACTTAGCAAATTCTGCTCGTCAGTTCATTCTCTGTTTCCATATTGGCATCTACAAGAACAAATGCCAGCATCCGGGTAATGCGCATCTTCTCCGAGATCAGGGTGTCCTGGGTTGGAGTCCCGGTTCGTCAATGGTTGTTCTTCAGTGAGATGTGTGAGAGTGACCTCTTGTAAAAAGGAGCCGTGCAAGCGAATGTGTGATGAGTGAGTAGCTAAAGCGTACTCTTGGCCCTGGTTGGCGTTACTTCAAAACAAGAGACGCTCGTTTTGATGCATCAGCTTGTCCATTGCAAGAGCTATTAAAAACAACAACACAAGAAAAAATATTAAAATTCAAATTACTAGAATTCATTTATTGTAGAAACTGTATTCGAATTTCATATTAGAAACCACTTTTCCTTGACTAACTGATTCCTCAAGACATAACGTTAGCATTTATTTAGTAATATGTAGCAACTTTGATTAATTTATATTCCATCGAACCAAATGGAAATATTGTCTTACATTATAATTGCACAACAAATATACAGTGTTTTTATAGATTCACGCTGCAGGCAAAATGGTAAACTAATTTCTGAAGTTAGTTTAATTGTAGAGACTTGGGGAAGGCATCTAATTTGCATATATCTTTTTATTAGAAGAATTTCGGAAAAATTAGCTATCTAAGCTCATTTAAACACTAAGAGGCTTCGAATGAAATGAATATTGATCAGAAAGATAGTAGGAATTTAAACAATTTATCTAAATTGTGTTCCTTTAAGATAATGCATAATGAAGAACTGCTTTTTACAAAAATATTGGTTAATAATTTTTTATGAAATAAAAAACATTAAAAAAGAAAGAAATGCAATAAAAATTTTGAAAATATTTTTATTAGTATTAAAAAATTCATTTTTCTCATCGTTTTTCATATTTTTTTCCTACTTTTTGATTTTTTTTAAATTTATAAGCATGCATATTTAAAAATTTATTATTCTCAAATTCGCTGCCAAGTTGAAGGAATTAAAATTTAATTAAATCAATCTATTAGTAAACAATTCAAATCTGAAAATATTAAAATTATAATTGAATGTCATCAAGACAATGAAAAAAGACATTTTTTTAAAAATCTTTGTTACATTAAGAAGTTCCAGAAAAATATACTAAAAAATTCCAATTGTGTAAACATTAAATAATACGAATTAAATTGAAATAGTTAATACATTAATCAAACAGAAAAGGATTATTTGTTCCACGAATTTACATATGTCTGCATCAGTTCAAATTCTAAGAAAATGGAATGCGCAATGTCTAATTAAATTTCAGAAATATTTTCTTTTCTTTTAAAGCTGAAAATCACGCCATTTTTATTTTTATTCACTTATTTCGCAAGGTAGCCCAGAATAATGGGTAAATTTTTTACTGTTATCATAAAGTATCTGTGATGATTCTTTTAAAAAACATTATCGATTATAGTCTGTAAATTATACATTTTTATGACTTCAATAAACAAATGTCTAGCGTCAAAAATTATTTAATTTTGCTGTTTTAAAATAAATATTTTTTATTATATATATAAAAATTTCCACTTAATTTTCAGAAATGTCGAATGTATTATAGAACAAATAATATTTATTAGATTTTTATTACTTAATGGAGTTTTTTTACAGAAGTTTTTGAAATATTAAAAAAATTTTAACAAAGCAATTCTTTAACGAAGAAAAACTACGTGATGTTTTTTAGTCTGTTAGAAGATCCTTTTAAATTAATGATCAAAATATCGCTGAGATCAGATATTTATTGCTTTGTATTTAATGTTTTATAAGACTGTAGAAAATTTAAAAGCTCTTTTAGGGTTAAAACAATCGTGTTCCATAAAATTTGAATTTGTTATATAATCCACAATATAATTAAGATGTTCGAGGTGATGTCATATTAATGAAGAAATTTAGCTGTGTGCCTTTAATAAAAAAAGAGTTAATCAAGTAAATGATGTTTGAAAGATGAAGAACGACCGAAAAATCATGTCAAAATAGTTCAAAAATCAATGTTATGTTCTATTTTTTCTATTTTTTAGTGGTGTTGTGTATTAGGAATTGCAATCAACTGACTAAACATTCAATAATGAACAATTTGGCGTCGTTTGCAAGAAACAATTAATCAAAAAAGGTCCAAAAGGATGTGAAAATATTATTGAGTGTTAAAGAGCATTCGATAGTGTGCTTTTCACATTGCGATTAGTTTTCTTGACAGTTTTTAATCCAATATTTTTCAATTATGGAACCTGAAGTTTCTTTTCCTCATTCTCATAAATACAATATCATGTTTCTTTTTCTTATTTCTACGGTTTGAAACTGTTGGATTTTCAAATGAAATAAACCTGTCACAAAGAAGTAACCTTATTGGTTCGGAAGTACAGAATACTTTCGAACTAATTGTAATTAGTTGTTGCTTGATTGAACTTGTATATTAATTAATTGTGTTTTTTACTGAGAATAATTTACACTGACGTTGTGTACTATATATCCTCTTAACTCTCGCTCCCTTGAAAGTGACGGGCTGGGATTTCGACCTCCATTTCTCGCTCCCATGATATTGCCGGGTGTTCAGTAGTAACGGGACAAATTGATTAAAACCAATTCATTCCCCCCCGGAAGTCATTTTAATCACCAGATAGCAGTAGTAATCTATTTTAAATGCAATTGCAGATTATTTTCACCCATATGTTAAGCGAATATGTGTACTTGTGATATTTATTTTGCAATCTTACCCCAGAGCCCAACCAGTAACTTGGTTACACGCAGCCCAGTTGAATACGCGTGGTTTGTGTTCTGTGTTAAAATATAATTTTTAATATTGTGTATTGTTAATATGGAGTGCAAAGTTTGATGTTCCAGAAGAGGCGAAAACAATAAGATGCAGGAAAGAAACACGGTACTTCTGTCCAGATTGTGATGTTGTTTTCTGTATGGCATGCTTTGAAATTTAACCCACAAGAAAAATTAGCTAATCTTTATTTATATTACACGTAAGATTAATAGAACTCTTTTTGATTGTTTAAAAGACGTATTTCTTAAATTTCCTCTTCTTACTGGAAAACCAACATTTACTCAAAATAAACCTGAATGTTGGTTTTTCAAATAATTTCAATTTCAATCTAAAAAATATCGAAAGTTAAAAATTGAATGCATATGTTGTTCGTATACTTATTTTTATATAATTTTCTTAAACAAAAAATAGACACTATTATGACCGTTTTCTTTAAAAAATATCCGATCGTTCAGGGGATATACTGCAAGATGTAGAAATTTAGTTTACTAAAGAACTTATTTTTAAAACTCCTGCTTGGTGTTTGCATTGTGCTGATAAATATATATCTCTTATTGTGGCGAAGTACGCCAATAGAAATTACCTATTTATCATTTAAAGCCCATTAATTTAAGAAAACTCATTCAATAATAATGAATGTACAACATAAAAAAATTATATTTTTCTTTTCGATGATTGACAAAAAATTAGCAAAAACTCCGTTGCAGTAGGAAAAGAATTCTTTGAAGCAGATGCAATAATTTTTGACGAATAAATTGATGCCTTTTGTTTTATGCTATCATTTCTAGTATTTATTTAATTACAAAATTACATTGAAATGAATTATTAATTTTTAGTTATCTACATATTAATCAGCGCAGTATTATCTACTAGGAAGGGGATCGAAACGGAATTCAATTTTTTTTATTCTACATATATATATGAGAAAGGAAGCGAAAAAAGTTGAGATTCAAAGTTGGTGGCCGCGCGAGCGGATATATTTCGAGAAAGGTCTGATAAAGGGTGAGGGTGGGGGAGAAAGAGGGGGAGGAAAAAGTCTTGGAAATATATTCTTCGAGAGGCAGAGGCGAGTTGAGTTGTTTCCAGGCTTCCGAACAAAGAAATACCCGTCCATCTCTGGGAGCTTTGAGCAGAAATGAAAGAAGCGGGCGCCGCCAAGAAGGAAGTATATTGAAGGGGCAATAGGTGCGGAAACCGAAAAACTTTTCAAGGTGCTGCTGCCATTCACCGGGAAGAAAAGAAAGGCGCTGCAAAATGGGAGGAGAAACCTCCGTGAAAAGACTTCTTCTTCTTCTCGGCTGCTTATTGTTAGTTTTGTTTAGGGAAACGGAGAAATTAGAAAAACTCTCGAGCCAAAAACAAATACCGACTGTCCCCTGGCATTTTTGATCGATGCATGGCTCAGGGAGAAGAAAACTTCACCATTAAATGCTACTCTCAGCATCATTTAACGCCCTCTTTTCTGCCACAAGATAGAAGAGAAATCGCGATCGAATTTCACACGTCTGTAATTGAATAAACATAACGCCTTATATTCTATTCCAGGGAAAAGATTTAAAATGTTTATCGAATTGTAAAACAGATTGAATAACGTTAAAAACTATTGGTAATGTGATATGTTTCACTGGGATGATTTTCTTTTGAAGATTTAAACAGATTTAAAGACAATTCATGCATTAAATGTCGGGAAAATATCAACAATAGGAATTTCTAAGACGTATATTTAATCTTTATTTTATCTTTTCTGTGTATGTTTTCTTCTTTGTATTCTATCTTAAATTGTTTATAAAATTTTCGAATATGTGATTGAAGAATGCATAGATCAATTACATGATAAGAATTTCTCTGATTATTAATGGGAAGAAAGTAACAGTTCTTACGTATTATACCGTTTTCGACAACGATCACCAACGGTTTGAAAACTTTTGGTAATTTTCCTCTTTGGGTTAAAATCGAGTAAAAATATAATTGCACGTAATATGGAAGTTATTTAAATGTAAACGATACAATGAAAAATACTGCTGAGAATAATCTTTGAAAATTGTTAAAGTTGTTAAAAGTTGTTTAAGTCGTAAAGTTGAAAATTGTTAAAAGTTGGGAAAGTTAACGCGAATTGCATAAACTATTTTAGGTACTTACATATTATATCGTTTTCATCAATGATCACCAGCGGTTTAGTAACTCATTGGCAACGGTTTTAAATTTCGCGATAAAGATTAACGGATTACACCATTGCCGGATTGCCATTATTGGCGGTTTAGCAATCCGGCAATAATTAGCATTGGCGATGACTTCAAATTTGGCGTTTAAGTTAGACGGTATAATACGTAAGTACCGAAATAAGTTAAAATTAACATTCAAAAAGGGTAATTTACCAATAAATAATAGCAATAAATAAAGGCAATAGCTTTTTGAAACACTATATAGGAGTATTTATGAGCTGATTCATTCATGAGGCAGATTTCGAATGCTTTAATTAAAAGAGAAAGGATTGAATTTGAAAGGAAATAACAAATATTCTGAATCACTAACGTATAAATTTTAATGTAATTTAACACTGACTCGTGTTTATAAAAAAGAAAATTCTACAATCATGGTATGCCTTTATGATGGTTTAATAGGACCATCGAATTTGCGAGAAGTTTACGAATTTATTATTTGAATATTTAGGATAGTACAAATAATATGCAGTACAATTTTTCCTCATAGTAAGGCAACTGACTTTCAAAATATATGAAATGTAAAAAAAGACCACAATGCAATTTTTGATTTCCTAATCATTTTTTGAGATAGACAACAAATCGTTATTATCCTTCAAAGAATATTCTAGACGCTTTCAATAGGATTTAATGCTGAAAGTTTGAAATGAATTTGACATTTTTAATTTCAATTCGGCGTCTTGACTAACGTTTAAAATTAAGTGATCGACTAGTAAACAGCTATCAGCAAAATTTAAAACAGCATTTTTCATCTGGTAAGTTTGCTAAATAATGAACAATATATGTTGTTGTTGTCCGGTCCCGCTTTACAACAGAAGGAGGGTTGCAGTGGCTTCTGAGAGGGTTGCAGTGGTCATAGAACATACTCTTCGACCCGCCACGTGGGCACACGGATTAACCATTGGGACTGAATTACCGGACAGCTGCAACAGCAATGAGCGGGAACTGTGGTTGAATCCTTATGGCCATCCCAGGCAATGGCACAACCCTTCCCGAAGGAAGTACGTCCCGTCATCGATGAGAGGAGTCTAACCCCCACCTATTAGTGTACCTCCCGGGTTGGCGAGATCCAACCATCATACCAGAAGCATCTCATCCCCAATTATGAGGAGCCCCGGGGGTGGGCTTCTGAGGGTATGGACCCCTGAGCACCCGAGAGCAGAAGTTTGACTTCTGACTCACACATGTCACAAACCCTTTTTACGGGGAGGACTTTATTCATGCAATTTCATTCATTCATCCACAAATCGTTATTTACATCTGGAATAGAGAACGTTCCCCTCTGTCCCAGTACTCCCAGTGGTATTACTGTCAACAGGGAGAACTTTGTGACCGCGACACATTTACCTTGTGGTAGCCACTACAGACACGTAGAGTCTTCGGCTGGCGGGTTCTAACTTGCAGCCCAAGAAATATGAACCCAATAATCCTGACCACCCAGGCTATTTAGAACTAACAATATACGCATATTTATCAAACTCTTTTTTAGAAATTACACATTACTTATTATCGAAATATCTTTAGCAAGCTAGAGTTTCAAAATCTCATTCTTAAATCATATTTTTGAGAAGGAAAGTATTTCATAAGATCTAAAAAATATTTTCAAAGCTCTAAAATTATATGATGCAAATGTCAAAACTCAAAGAATATCTTCGATATCAAAATAAGAGAAAGAAAATCAAGACAGTTGTTGAAATGAAGATTACTTACAGAGCTACAATAGTAACATTTGGAGCATTGGCATGCTGTAAAAGGAAATTTGAAGAGGATAAGTTAAAAATCTCTTATTTATTGAAATAACATTTATAACTGGTTAGTGAGCAAAAAGAAGTTCTCAAAATTTGTTTTAGCAAGAGAATTTTGAATATTGTCTAAGAAAATGCTATCAAAAATTTATTTATAGAAAAACTATTAGCTGATAAATTCCTAAAAGTAAAATGTCCGGTTGGTTATTGAGCAAAAAGAAATTCTCATAATTGGTTTTAACAAGAAAGCTATAAAGTACATTATCTAAGAAAATTCCATCAAAAATTTGTTTATAGAATATTAATTATAAACGATTAGTCGTGGAATTAAACTGCAATATGTTTTAATTACATACTGACTTTTTTTTATTATTCCTTATGGAAAGAACTAAAATTTAAGGATAACAACTTAAAGTGCAAATATCAAAATAACGAAACACAGATCATGAATTCCTAAATAAAAGTACTTTGAATCTTATACAAATTTGTAAGTTTTATTAGATATCGAAGTAAAATAATCTTAGAAATACATTTTGAGCGCCAATGTTTGGAAAAGAGTAATTGATCTAAGATTCCATGCTCAAAGGGAAAGTTACTTTCGATAGTATGATACGATTAGATTTTCCAAGAATATCCCTTGGGTCCATTTTTCACCTGCATCTGTTGTTTCACACAAAACTAATTAAGAGTTATTGTAATAGCTTCTTTGGCATTTGTATAAATTATTCCGAATGTCTGCCTTGGAAATCGCCTGTCTGTTTGCTGGAAAGAAACGATTATTTCTACTTCAGAACATTATATTAAGAGATATCAATCTGATGAATCAAAATCTAATGATTTCCTTAATTTCTTAAACAATTAAATGATTTTAGGGTTTGTAAATGCAAGATATATTTTCAGTGATTAAGAAAGCATCATAAATAATGATATTTATTCGTATTACCTTCAAGTTCCAATAAATATTACAAAAATTATTTTAACTATACACTAACTTGCTCATCATCGAAAAAAATAATAAATAATAATAATGCAAGGAAAAGATTATTTAAAAAAATAAAAGATTATATAAGAACTTTACCATAAGATTATATAAAACCTTTACTCTAAGAAACCATATAAAACACTTATAAGATATTTTATATTGAAATTTATTTTGTTTATTATCATGTCAGAACATGATGTTGTTTTGGGGATGAGGGTTTTGGTGTCAACAAAAATCCATAGGCGAAAAATAAAAATTTTATTATCTGTTTTTTATTATTAAAATCTAGAGAAATGCCATTTTGGGCACATGATTATATGAAATGAAATAAATAGGAAATATGATATTTAAAAAAATAAATGCGCGACAAAGTATTTTTGGATCGTTTGTAATACTAAAGTGACTCACTCAATGAAGCAATTAAAATGAACAAAAATATAATTTAACTTGCACGAGCACGTGGTGCTTGGCAGTTGAGGAAATGATGTTCTGACATGATGCATTGAAATAGGCATAGCAGGTTTCATTTTAATCTTTTTAGACTTACAACCATGGATGAAACTGGCATGTACAAGCACGAAAAAAAAAATAAACATTTATATAATAACATTAAAATAAAATTGACAAATGATTCAAATGTTTCTTTTGCTCTCTTACTTGTTTCGTTACTAGTCGCTTCAGATGAGTGACCAATCAATCTGCTGGGAATATTGTTCCTATTTGATTTCATATAAAGATGCATCTTCTGGTACATGATTCACCTAAACTATCTGACACTAAGCCGTGTTATTTAACAGTATTAAGTTTAGTCTTTACTAGTTTTCAATAGTTCTGTCGTTTAATAGTTCTGTCTTTAATAGTTCTGTTTCTGTTAATTAGACTTTCATAGTTCTGTTTTTAGTTTTTAATAGTTCTGTTACTAAGCACATGAACTTTTCTAAAGCATGCCAGACTCATGGTATTTATTGAAAAAGATCATAAACGCTATTAAAAATGTTAATATCCGGTTCCTCCATTCTCTAACTTTTGCCGTATTGTAACTTCACGTTTTTATTTGTTTTGTAATCTTCAAAGATATTAAATAGATTTTTTTCCTAGTTTTTAAGAATCTAAAAAATCACACATTAAATATTTGACAAAATAATGAAAACGGTTTGAATTTTAGAGTAATAGTATATTATGGTGTTGGATATTTAAAACAGAAAATATTTTTTAAAAAAATTGTCAAAATTAAGAAACACTTTCTTACACATGTATATTTATCTTTAAAATTATTCGAAATTAGTACATGATGAATCTTAGAAATAAAATATGTACGAATCCTTTTTTGAATTACATTAGTACATAGTAGCGATTCATGCATTGATATTATGGAAATATAGAAGCTAAAACTATTGTTAATTTTATAAATATTATTAAGTATATAAGTATTATTATATCAAAATACCAAGAAAAATATTATCATATCAAAATTCACGAATATGTTAATAATATTCCTTAAAGAGTTTTCAGGGAGTATACAATAAAAATAGTACATTTTCTTCTAGAATTGGAACTTCACAAAAAGTAAAATCTGTGCAGAAACAAAACTTATTCCACCTGTTGCATTGTTTCCATGGAAAGAGAAAACATAGTACCTCCTTCCTTATCAAAGACGGTAAAATTTTTCTGCAGTAAATCTGGTCGATAGAAGTTTAAATGCAATTTTAAAAATGGAGGAATGTTTATTGATAAATAAATGCAATAAAATACCATAATATAAAAGTTTTTTAATACCAAAGTTTACTATTATCCTAATTTTTACAAATCAGTATGCGCAATCAACGAAATTAATAAAATTAAAAACATTATTAAGGGAAACTGATTTAAAAAAACAAATTAGATCAAAGACAAATTCAAGCAATATTCCCCTGATGTTTTTTTTAACCTCGTTGCCTTCAAAATGCAGCCTGATGAAGTAACCGTATTATTCATTTGATACTACAGTAACTTTATGGTTTCAAAACTTTTGAACCATACATATTTTGATTATTTAGTCCATTTACGATAAAGCTTTTGTTATATTATACACGAAATACATCAACAGATTCTTGTGACACTATGATATGAGGGAAAATATAACCTGAATATGATGTCGGTACTTGGAAAGAATTCTCCTAAGTGTCAATCCAAACAAACATAATTCTCCAAAGCCGTAGTAGGATGTATGGCCTTCGACTTAATCAACATGTGGCCAAGCTTATCGGATCTTCTATGCAGCAAATTTGTGACCTTAAACATGCGAGGCTCTAATCAAGTTACCACGATGCTATTGCAACTTTAGAAGTGATAACAATAACATTAGAAAACTATTTAAGACTTCTAACGCGTACTTCAGGCATTAGAAGTATAGTATAAATATGTCACTTTTGACGGGGATATTATGATAACACCTCCGAAAGAAGCTTTCTATCATCGGTATAAATTTTATATTCAACTATAACACCCACGTAGACATTTGGCGAGACAAGCAAATGTCTAATATAATGTAGAAAGTACTGTAGTCAGTAAGCTTGGGAGCCTTTATCTTTTTAGTGACGTTGTTGTTTCCAATGCCACGTGTTATAGACAAGCCCAACAACGGATTCAGCGATTTTAAGCCTAAAGAGCACTCGCGATCTGAGACTCGAACTTGGGATGCTTATTTCATAAGGAAAACGCTCTACCCATATGTCAGGAAATCGGCGCTTAGTGTAGTTAAGTAGCATAGTGCCAACTCTGCTTCGTAACATCAGTAAATCATTCCTCAAAAAGTACCCCTACATTCCCTACATAAAAAATGAAGATTGATACATGTGTATCGCAGATATATATTTGCAATATATTCCTGTAAATTCCCCTGACGTTTCCTCTACGGACTATGCCCTTTGGTTTGTTGGAAAGAAATCTTTCCAACTGCAAACCCGTGGGATTCATAGAATCTGAAAAGTAGTAAAAGAGGAATGGAAATCAATTTTTTGGCAAAAAAGTCCTTCTATCACGGAAATTCCAATGCAGATTTATAGTCCAGAAAAATGGCTGTACGGAAAAGTCTTTTAAAAGTTGTATTTCATTTTAAGCATTAATTAAACGGCTCTAAATTCGTTCTAAAAATGTATAACGACTCTATTGGTTTCGTAACATTCGTAACATATTTATTCTCCCACAAGGTAATGGATATTTTTGTTATTGGAAATATGGCTTACAATTTGAATTCGCATACAATATATTTAAAAGATAAATAGTGAAA
>JAOUZG010025633.1:7953447-7986712 GCA_026289955.1 Argiope argentata
ATATATGGAATGAAAGATAAGGTTAGGCCTAAAATGTTGAAACATTCATATTTCGATGTTTTAGTCAGCTTTCTAAAGACCATAATAATTCTTTTTCATATACATTATAAGTAAGGAAGTAGAAAGAGCAAAGAGTTGAAATTATTTTAAAAATGTGTATTATTTTCTGTTACATTCTCTGTACTAATGCTTCGATAAAAGAAAAATCTTTATAAAAGAAAATTTTGAAGAAAAAAAATTATATTTATGTGTAGAATGATATTGTATTTGAAATCGGGTTAAAATTAAAATTTATTAGATTCATATTTTAGAATAAACATTATCGTTTTTGATGTTACACATGATCTAATTTTCACGAGCTTCTTGAGTTTTCATCATTATCGAATGAGAGGAGAAAGTTTCAACCATCACCCCCCCTTTTTTTTTTCAAACCACCGGCAGGAAGATATTTGATCCGTGTTGTCAGATTTGATAAATACGTAGTTCTTATCCGCAGCTTATCTCATCATAATCGCTTTTCAAACCAGAAACCCTGATATTATCAACAGGCTTTTGAGGCTATAGAATAAAATTGAAATTCATCAGATCGCTCATGTTTCCAAATGAATCATATATGAAAATTTTTCATTCGCTAAGGGTTGCCGTTAATGCTTTGGAACAGATTATCTCGACCAATAATATAATATAGAATGTATGCCTGAGTGTATATTGAAGATCCAGAGGGGTAACGAGAGGAGAATCAATTGCTGTATAATTTTTCTTTCTTTAAATTCCAGCACATTTTTATTCAAATTCTGCAAGAATACTCCTTATTTTTTCAGCGAAACTGAATCCATTTTCATTGCTTCATCAAATTTTGGATTTCTGGCTTGATTTGAAACCCGAAGAATAAAGATTTTGTAGATCACTTTCAAAGTCTTTGTAAATTTTTGGTTCCGATTATTTTATTTTATTTTTCATGTCATCAATGTACAGAGATTAAAAAGAAAATAAATTATCGCTACACTTACTGTTCTTTAATTTATATTTAACTACAATCAATGTATTTCTGAGAGTTTTGACGAAATGTAATGAAGTTTCGCTAAATCAATTTAAAGATAGTATCAACAATGGACGAGGAATGAAAAATTTCCATCTGAGGAAAACGAAATAATATATTAAATAATATGAAGAATTTTATTTGTGACCAATGTTTACTTGACTGTAAACTAAAAGTATTTGTTACTTCGAAACTCACAGTGGGTACAACTATGTGTTTACATCTTTCCAATTTTAATTTTTTAAATCAAAAACATTTTGTAAAAATCCAACAAAACTCTATAATGTAATTCACGTAATGGTGAATTAGATTTATAAATTTCACCATAAGATCAAAACAAGAAAATTTAATTTGAAATCCCCTCTTCCTTCACAACAAATGGTTTGTATTTCTCAGTTATATTTTCTTGCGAATAAATATTGTTACGTGTTTAGCATAGCGGGCTCGGATTGAATGGACTTTACTTGAGAACAGCACAAACAAATTTATTTACAGGTATTTACAGGATGACTTGACTAAGTAAAACTTCAGATAAACACAACCCAGCAGTCAACAGTCACTTACAGCGTAAATGCAAGCCTTACGCGCAATAAAAACAGACTGAAAAACAGATATCGTATAGAACAGCAAACAGTAAATCACAGCGAGCTCAATTATACAGTGTTAACAGCAAACGTAAACATAGCTCACTAATAGCAATACAAGTAATCCGCTAGTTCAGCGAGAAATGAAACTCTGCAAAAATTACGACAACCCGTCCCTTATATAGCGAGCAAAGGAGCACGCGAAGCAACGCGGCTCACCAGGGACTGTCTGGGGGCTATCATAATATTCCCCTCGCCAAATCAACTCGGCTGGCGCAAAGTTCCTAGTGAAGCGTCGCCAACGTTTTCTCCTTCGGTGCACGTTCGTCCGCTTGTAAAAAATATCATAAAATATCGACAGAATGTACTATATTAAAAAATTGAAATACTTTTGAGATTAATTAAGGTTTTAATGTATCATTTAGTATAATTATATCTTATATACTATTATAGTATATTAGATTATAAAGTATTATTTTAGTTTATTTTAAACAGATTTTATGAAGAAAAATCGAAATTAAAGATAATCAATATCCCCCGCTGAATGTCAGTTCATATTAGGGAAACCAAATATTTGCTTACAATCTTATATTGTAACCAATACTTGGAGTCAAGCAATATCTTCTGATGAGAAGTGAAACGAAAAGTTGGGAAGACATAACCAGAAAGATGAGCTTAACAATTTAGAGTTTGCAGTAAATAAAATTGTATAGCATCAATCACATGATTTTTGTATAAGTTGGAATTATTGGAATTCTTTTTTTTTTCCTTTCACTTAGAATGTTCTTTTTGTTATAAATGCAGCTGTTTAAATGTATTGTTACTTATATTCTCAACTTTTCAGAAATATATTATGATTTGTTTCAATGATTATGAATTACCTTAATTAAAACATTGTTTGTCAACTTTATTATCCTTACTGAATAACTGCATTTGCGAACGATAATTAGTGATATTTCATAAATATTTCAGGACCACTTCAAAAAACTATAAGAATGTAGATATTGACCTGAAATTATTGATATTTTTTAGTTATCATTCTTTCATAAGGGCTTATAGTTACCTAAAATTTCAGAATGTGTTGTTCATTAAAAATAATAAACTCAATAAAGAATAACGAAACTTTAAATAAAAACAGAAAACAATGAAGAAGTGTATGCAAGTTACTTGGATAATACCGCAGTAAAAAACAGATAACTAAGTTTTATTCTGTATTTCATTAACTAGTGAATTTTTTTTATAGGAAGTATACAAAAAATATTAATCATTAAAGGAGTTTGAACTAAAGGTTGAGATAATTGTATCTGTTTTATATTTCCCTGGACCTAAAACATATATTTAAAATTATGCTTATATGTTTATGCGCCTTCCTGTGAACATGTTTCTTGCCTATGGACAAGCCCCCTGCTGATACAGCATCAGATTTAAGCGGAAAGAAGCATCTCTTGTTTTTGAAGCAGCGCCAACTAGGGCCAAGAGTACGACTTTGCTACACACTCACCACATTTGCTTGCACAGCCCCTTTTTACAGGGGGACACATTCACACATCCCACAGATAGCCCGCAGAAGAACAACCATGCCCAAACTGGGATTTGAACCCGGGACTCCCAGAACACGAGGAATACAGGCTACCACTGCGCCAGAAAGCCGGCTCCCCTGTGCACATAAAAACTAAAGAAAGATTTATGGTAGAAAAATGAAATTTTGCTTTGAATCTTTACACTAAACGTGTACAATTCTATTAAATATTATATACAATATATTCCAAGAAGTTCGGCTATCTATGTTAAATTAAATACGATAACTATAAAACATAAATAACTAAATAGATACAATTTGGTTCACAGATTAAGCATTTAAAGTGTGATTAATTTTAAAAGCTTTAGCATATTTCTAAAACTCTTGAACCAAATCCATCAAAGAATTGTCATGTTTTTTTCTCGCCTTTATGATATATGCTAATGTGGTATCCTATATAACAACACAGATAATTGAAAGTTAGGAAGATATCTTGTTATTAAAATTGAAGTTCTTGATTTCTCTTCCTACTACTACAAAACACAAATCGCACATCGGAAGGACTTTTAAAATAAAAATTTGAGTGCTCGTGGAATCCATGGCCGTGTCCACGTTTATGGGCGGAGGAGAGAATATTGTTTGAGTATGTCAGAAAGTTTCAGGGGGACCCGGTTCGTTTCTTTACAAAGCGTAATTGTCCAGTAATTTTACAAATAATTTGAATATATACATTACTTTTGTGTATAATTTCTCATTTCTTATATACTTACAAATTTATCAAACTTACAATAATATGCAAATAATTCACGGTGGAAATTTCCTTAGTTGGTTGATGCCTTAAGAAGGATAGGATAGTAACTACATTTTAATATTATTTCACATTTTTAAAACAGGAAAACTATCATGCAGTATTTACGTTTTATCATTACCCAAAATTACTTATACACGTTAAAATACTTAAATATGCTATTTTCCACTATTAATGGAACAATTTTAATCCCCATTATTATATCGGGACACTTAATGATAGCGGAGATGTGAGAAATACTGAGCAGAAATGGTTATTTTTGTTGATGTGACGTGCTTTGTGTATATAATGAAAGAAAAAATTGTGATATTTAGGATTAATGTTGATCAGTATAAGAAAATAAATGTACAAATAGGAAATGTAATTATTATTTAAAAAACTTTTTTTAAAAATTTTTTAAGTATTTATTTACATTAAATATTTATTTTCCAGATATACCTTCCTGAACAGTGAAACGACTCTTTTTGTTTCAGTTTCTAAAGTGTCAAAATGTTTGAATTAATTATCAGTTTCAGGGTGAGAATTAGAATTTTTCATACCGCATGAGTGCATTGAACTTTGAAAGTCATGTCAAATAAATACAAAAACCAAGTATAATGTGTTCGTAATCATTTAACTGTAAAAGTAAAGGAAGAAAATGAGAATAAACATCTAATCTGAGATTTTTTTAAAATCAAATACACACTTATTCTTTAACCCTTTATCTACGGACGGTAATTATGATTACAATTTAAATCCGGATTATATTTTCGTAATATGGCTATTTTTGCCAATAATATTCTAAAAAACACGGAGAAAGCAACCCAAATAGTAAGAAGTTAGTATACGCTAAAAGTAGGAATGAAAATATTTAATTAATAACTAAATTAATTAAGATATTTCTATTAGTTAAAACTTTTCTCTTGGGTTCTCTGGGATTATTCTGTAAGGAAACTTAACTACTGGTGCAAAAATGAAGTTAGAAAATTTATGGTAACATAATTCAGTTGATAAGAGGCTAAGGAAGTAGAGCCTCAATATTAAGTAAATTCAGAAAAACATTTATAAATAGTTTTGGTGACAAATAGTTGCTTGATAAAGGAAAAATTGAACAATTATTTTATGTAGATGTTTAAATTCTTTAATTTCTAAAATATGATAGAAATTTCGTTATGAAATTAAAAGATATTATCCGTCAAGTAATTATTTAAAAGCCTAAAATGAATCCATTTGAAAGAGAATTGACTCGAAGGAGAAATATAGTTAAAGTGAATATTGGCGAGCCCCTCAGTTTGTCGCCAATATGGCAACCCAACGATGCGTTCTCCTAGCAACCCTAATACTGTTTTGTTTACTACTTTTAACAATGGTTGAGTTGAACAGGAACTACGACTATTTTATGAAAAATGTTAAATTAAAAGTAATAAAAAATATCGATTACAGATTTTAATTTTGTTCTTTATTATGATTAAAGGTGTTTTTTATAAAGACACTGCAATTTTATTTTTAATGCCAACAAAAAGAACACCTTCATTCTTTAGTAATTTTTAATTGTCAATATGCGCTTTAAAAATTCGTCTGAATTCATATTTTATGAAATCGTCTGCATTTTTACTTTAAAAATCAGATGTAATCGAATTCTTCTCAGTTCTGGTAATTTTTTTTAGTACTAACGGTTTTTTTTGATAATTTGTTATGGCGGCAATTGTGAATGAATGGATGCCGGGTATGTCGGAATGGAAGACAATATTTCGAATCTGAAGAATGCATGAAGGGTGAGTGGAATATATACATATATATTTAACAGTTGATGAAATTAGGAAAGGATGCTTTTCTGAAATTTTGTATGGAGAATAGTTTGATTACTTCTTTTTTCGTTCTTTCTCTTCTTTTTATTATATACCGTTTCTGTTATCCATACAGTCTTTATGTTCAATGCGCTAGCGAAGCTACTAGTTTCCAGTTCCCCTGCTAGCGAGGTCCGTAGGACGTATTTTTTATGTTAAATAATTCTGGTCTGAAAAAAAATATCAGTAAAATATCATAATTATATTGCAGAAAGTGGTAACCGTAAAAATTCCACAGAAGTGTTTATTTACTTTTTCCGCCTTCTTTATTGGCGACTTGGCATCCTTGGCTCAGCAAGGGGCACACTAAAAACACTATTAACAAATTATACCTGTAAATATTAAATATTAACAAAAATTAAGTTATTATCTTTTGAATAAAATGTCTAATAAGTGTCTGATGAAATATCATGACATCTAGCAATATTCGATTGATAAGCTTTCATTTTCAATTTTAGAAGTTTCCAGATTTGATAATCGCTGCTAATAAAATGTATATAAATCTAAGGCACCTGCAATCAGATGTCAATTGTTCAAAATTCGATTGTGAAATGGATGTGTAGATATATAATGCGAACTCAGATTTTTTTCTACGTCATCCTCATGGTGTTAAAAATTTAAATTTATCCTAAAATATCTCTGTGTTGTTTTAAAATAAATCTTCAATAAAAGAGAATATTAAATGACTTCACCTCATCAACACGAATGTTATATAAACGTTTTGAAAATAAAAATATGAACCAGTTACTTGAAATTTAACTGATCTGTTAATGCATTTTTTTACATAAAATTTGTATTTTTTCTTATGTTTTAAGTTTTAATTTTCGTGTTATAATAATAATAATAATAGTGATATTTTTATAGTTTGGAAACTATGTAAAATCTTCTTATTTGTGAAAGGCTTTTCAAATTATGTAAAGTGTACTTATTTGTGAAATGCTTTTCAAATTATGTAAAGTGTACTTATTTGTGAAATGCTTTTGAAGACACTTTAAGAAAAATTTTCTTTACAAGAAATATTACTTATTAATTTTTTTTTAACAAAGAATGATTTTTTCCCAACTTTTAGCTCAAAATGAAGATTCTATGATATCACCTAAAATTAATACACTATTTCGAAGCATCCGTTGTCTAATATTGCGATTTTCAAGCCTTTTTAAAGCTCCCCACCGTGACGATATCTTTCAACTAGAAATTCCGCTTACTTCCGCTTATTTGTTACAAACTTTGCGAAGAGAACGGGAGAGAGTTGGAGATGTCCACCAGGGGTCTCTGGAGAGGGTAACCGTGCGAGGCAGGGAAGTGGATTGCACAGTGAGTCTGGGAACTCCGAGGCGCGTGCACACACCCACAGCTGGACACAGCCTCCTCCGGGATTATGAATCGGCCGTGCGTCTTTCAACTTCTCTTTCTACTCGTGGCAACGCAAGGTGAGTAGTCACCTTACCTGCCATATTTCAATTTCTCCTTCTTTTGCAATATTTTTAAGTATCTGATGGCAACGGATATTGATCAAAATTTGAAAAGAGCTTTATTTGAAAAGCGAGCAAATTTTGTAGAAAGTTTCGGTTTTCTCGCAAACTTTTCGAAAGTTCGTTCGTTCGTTAGAACTCTGCCCCATTTTGTAGGAATGGCGTTCTTTTTATCTGTTTTATTTTTAAACGGTTCGTAGTTATATAAACTTTCAATTTATTGGAAATTTCTGAAAATGCTTAAGTTTGGAAATTATAGACGAAATAAAGAAAAATGTTGATAAGTATGATATTCTACTCAATGTCAATAGTGTCGAAAATTTTTAGTAAATTAGCTGTATCTTTCCCATTTTTTTACTGATTTGATAACAGTTTTCCTATTAAAAATTGATGGCTTTTGTATGAAAGATTAACTAGCGGGACATTTTGAAAATAGCGGATTTTTGCCTATTTTGAATTTATTAGTACTATTTCAAATTACGTTAACATTTTTTTTGTTTAAATCACATCAATAGCATTCATATCTTTTACACTTTATGGATTGATAAAACAAATTTAATGGTTATTTGCCTTGTTTCAGTAAAAATGTCGAGAGTGTTTTAGGTTTTTTTGTATGATTAAATGAACAACAGGGTCATGACAGATAAGATTTTATAAAGAAATGAAGATATAAACTTGGGAATTTTAGCTTATATCTTTATTTAGGATAATCAGAAAATTTCGGAAGTTTTAATTTAATTATTTTGAAACAATGAATGAGTACGGAACTCTAAATAATAAATTATTTTAGATATTTTAGATCAGAATTTTATAGCTGGAAATATAATAATGTGAATTAGTTAACGTCATTTTTTTAAAAAAGTAATGCGTTTCTGATTGGAAAAATTATTTGAATATTCATCAAATTTTTTATATTACTAATTTTAAATTTAGTTAGTTAGTTTAGAAAGTTTTCACATAAAATTAAAATTTATTCAAATATATTTAAAAATATCAGAAATAATTTTTTGATAATTAATTACCGAACTATTTAATTGAGTATAATTTAAGTAAATATTACAAAACTACATTGCAAAATTTTTTAATTAGCAATTAATTACTTACCTATAAAAAGCTCTGATTTATGATTTCATTATTCGCATTAACTATTTTAAAATTCACTCACATTTTTATCACTAATATTCCTAAGGTATTATAAATCTTTTTTTCTATTTTTTGTTAGGGCATCTTATTAGAGGATCATTTTTTTAAAAATTAAAAACTACTTTATTAAATGGGTATTCAGATATATATGCTTACAAATCTTAAAAAATTATATAAATAAATGTTTTTGGTCTTCTATAACCTTCGGTATGTGTGTTTATATACCATATTAATTCAGTAGACTCTTTCAGATGGAAAAAATTACATACCATATATATTTTTATATATTTGATTTACCATCGCCGATAAATAAGAACTTTTTTTTGGGTAGCAGTGAGCAAATTAGGCTTAAATAAAAATTTTGATTACTTTAATGATAAAATATTTTTTCTATCTGCAGTAATTAATTCCTGCTTCACAAGAAAAACATTCTTTTCAAAATAAAATATTTTCGAATAAGAGTATAATATTCATTCATGGTTAAAAACTTTATTTTTCAGAACCTCAAATATATATGGGCATAAAGAAAAATTACTCCATAAATTATTTTTTTCCATTAATTCGTATGATATTATATTTAATTACCAATGCATAAACAACTTAGTAATAGCTTAATGAAGTAATTACTTGCTTCAAACACTACTACTAATAAAATATTATATGCGTCTGTGTTTGCCACCGGCGTCCTTCCAGCCAGACCATTTGACCTATATCCACCAAATTTGGCAGAAATGTACTTTGTATGACGGGAATGAGCATTTAGGCGAGAGTATTCAGAAAATATAATTAATTATAGGATTTTTCTGTGATAACAAGAAATGTTAAGGAATAAAATGTGTTATGAAATCCTTAAATTCTCACTTGTATATCTTTAATTAACTTCTGAATTTAAAAATTAGATTCATTTGTTAAAATTTTTTTGGATACTATAAATGTTTTTGAAATATTGAAAAAAATTATCTAATTTTTGATAACTCATTAATTACTGCAATGAAATTCGGTTCGTTTTTATCGTTTCAAAAAATTCACGAGATTTTCTTTTTAAAATATAAGAGAGAAAAATTTATGTTATTATGTGTCCAACTTTCATGAAGAACTTGGGAATACACTATCGTGAAAGAGAACGTGTAGTATAAGATAGACTCTTTGAGAATGTACGTTTTCGATTACATTATGATGCTATGAGATTTGACTCTTTTAAGTTCATACGTAGATCAAACAGTACAGGTTGAGTTCTCTATTATCCATTCTCTAATATCTATGTGGTAATTAAAATATTTTTTCGAGTAAATCATAACTATTGTGTTACACTTACGAGATTTATTTTAAATTTTAGAAACATTTAACTTAAAAAAATAAGTTTTGAAAAATTATTTAAATATTTTTAACGAACAAGCTAGTCACTAAAGGTTACATTTATTTGAATTAAGCATTATTTAGCAAATTGAAAATAAATGCCTAATTTTAAATAAATATGAAGGGTTGGTTCAATTATCTAAAAGTTTTTAAACCTCTTAGCTTTATTAAATGCTAAAAATGATCTTTAAGTATTAGAAATTACTTTATTAATTGAAATCTGAATATTTAAATTATTATCTGCTCAAATGTCTTATACATATATTCATGAAATAATTTCTCACTACTGAATTTTTCAGAATAGATTCATGACTTTTTGAAAAAAAGTAAGCGATTTCTTAAGTGATTTGTATTAAAGCATTGGTCATTTAAAAAGCGCAGATTTCGAAATGGATCCGAACATGAAAGTTTTACCCTATATTTTAATTATATTTTTCAATCGTATGTTTCAGTATAAAGTTAAAAAAATATTTCTGAAGCTCCATCTCTTCATTTTTTAAAAAGAAAATTTTCATTAAATCCCTTCTCATAAAAATGGATTAGTTTATTTTTAAGTTATCATTATTTTAATTGTTAATTACACACATAATTTCAGATCAAAAAGAATTTTTATACTGAAATAGTTTCCTAAAAATAAAAGAGGCCACATATAATTTTACTGGATGTATCTTATTTTTAATGATCAGAAATAATTTTACTAGGATTTGTATAGATTTCCTGTTTTTATACATTCTGTGATGTGTACATTTTAAGAAATTCTTCCGGAATTTCAGCTAAAACGAGAATTATCGTTTTTGAATCCTATTCTACTATGTTTTCTTTAGTTTGAACAGAGAAAACTTTAAATTTAGTTTAAATTTAAACGTAAACTGAGAACAGGATGAAAAAGTAAACTACATTTTTTTTTTAAAAAAAAGATAGTTAATTCTGTAAAAAATTAAGAAAATTTTATGATGTATTTTCAAGAACAAGTATCGATTATAAATAATTTGAATTAAAATTTTTAAATTCAAATAGCAAACAATTTCTTATATCAGTATTGTAATTTTAAGTATCGTGTGTGGAATATACGCATTAATATTCCACGAAAATATAAACAAACAAGCTAGATTCATATTCACTAAAACTATCCTTTAAAAAGAATTTTTTTTTCGTATCTCTCGAATTAATTATTTTTATTTTCTAGCAAAGTTGTCAAAGAAAACTAAAATGGATTAGCAAAAGACTGTATTTAATGTCATGGATAAAATATACAGTAGATAAGAAAGTTTCAAATTTACTAAAATCCTTATAACTAAAATTCTAAAAGTTCAAAGATGGAGTTCTTACATTTAAAAAGACATAAGCTATTTATGAAAACCTTCCTTTAAAAAATTCTAAAAGACTAAAGTTAAAACTGAAAGGCTAACTTGTTTTTAAAAATATTTTTGCGAATTTGTAATATTATTTTCCTGACAATTAAATGGCATGATTCGAAAAAGAGATGTACAGGAATTCTCAATGGATGCTGAATGATTCTAGAAAATATAACAGCTAAATGGCGTCCCGGCACAAGGATAGTGTGTCTTCCTCGTGATCCGGGCGTCCCGAGTTAGAGTCCCATTTAGGGCATGGATGTTCTTCTGGGAGTGGTGGGAAAATGCCCCCCCCAAGGGTCTGTGCGAGCGAATGTGATGAGTGTGTTGTCGTACCCTTGGCCCTGGTTGGCCCTACTTCAAAAACAAGAGACTCAATCGTCTTAAAATCTCTGACGGCCATCAGCGCGCTTGTCCAATGGCAAGTGCCTTCAGTAGTAACAAATACAGCAGTTTAGGCTTTTTCGTTAGTCAAGGTCTAGGGAATTTTTTTTGAAATGCTTTACGTACTATCCTAAATCCTAAATAATTGTTAAGGTTTGAAGAGATTCAGGAAATTCTTTCTTGGAGTGTTTGTCGCATTATGAGTTGGGAGTGCTGAGTTTAAACCAGGCATTTAATTTAATACAATTTGATTCCCCTTTAACTCAAAAAATGTATTAAATCGATTGAGTCACTTGGGATTACAACGATTGGTAATTTTTTTAAAAAAAAGAACTTGTAACTTCTAATGATGGCAATACTGATATAGGATTTAAACAAAATATTTATATTTAATTAATAATGATATTGATGCCTTCGTGTGAAGACAAAAATAATAAGATTTGTTGACAATGAAATATTACAAAAAATAAAAACAGATAATATTAGTCCCCTTCTAAAATGTGAAAGTAGCGATGAAATGGACAGGAGAAATGACCTCATGATAATTAAGATATTTTCATAGTAAATTTGATGGCTACAGCATATCCGGCTATATATTTTATATTTAATATAATAATTTTTCATAAAAAATTACTACTATATTGCAACTTTAAGACATTTCGACCATTTATCTCAACAAAACATGTAATAATTTTATTTCTCTAATTTTTATTAATTTGTTTCCTTTATATTTTGATATCACTGTTTATAATTTCTTACTACATTTAAACAATTAAATGTGCTATATACATATATTTAATTAATATGGAAATCCGAATAAAAGTGATGATGTGTATAAATTGACAGTTTTAATTTAAATTGATATAATTTATTTGATATCATCTCTTTATTAGAAATCGGCATAATGGATTTAAATTCTATTTTACATTTGTTGCAAACATAGTATTTTAGAAATATTTGTTGAAAAGTTATATATTTGTTGAAGTTCAGATGCAAAGACGAATTGTAAACAGCTTAATCTGATGTTTAGTTATTTTCCAGGCAAAATAAATTGATCAATTGGATTGAAAGATACACCTTTAAAAACTGTGCATTATGGATAAAAGATTTAAAATTTTAAGATTAAATTTTGAATTAATATTCTTCTTCTAAATTAATGTAAACCCTTCAGCTAAAAGATATTTGGAAAGTCAAGAATTTAAAGCAAATTTGATAAAAAATTTCTTTCTCAAATTAAAACTAAATGCTTGCTGATGATGTCGTGTACGCTTTTTAACACGGAAAGAGGGGTGCAGTAGCTCCTGGGGGTATGGATCCCTGAGTTCCTGAGGGCAGAAGTCTCACTTCTAGCTCATATGAGAATGAAACACACAACCACACGTTTGCACACCCCCGTTTTACAGGGGGTACATTCACACATCTCAGAGATAGAACACAGAAGAACAACCATGCCCGAACTGGGACTGATAGAACAGGAGAAAGACGCGCTACCTCTGTGCCAGAAAGCCGGCAAACTAAACGCTTGTTCTTTTAAAATAAGTCAATTCAATCAGCTAGATATGATTGAAAGTAGTGATAAAAGATTTCATTTAGAAGTCCTGATTATTTTTTATTCACATAGATCTCGCAATTTAAAACTGCTTATCAATAATGCGTCAACGGAGATTGAAATGGATAATAAAAATCTCATAATGTGTATCTGAAATAGTAATTCAGTATATAATTCCAGGAGAAATATTTAATTAAAATAAAAATTACAAGAACTAATTATTGCTTTCATTTGAAACTTTAAATATAACAGCTAATCAGTAGATATAAAATGATTGTTCTAAAAAAGTTCTATCTGTTAATTGTACCATTAAAAAACATACAATCTCAATTCCGCTTTTTTTCTTTTATATAATACCATTAGCATGGAAATCCACTAGAAGCCAGTGTCCATTAAGTACTATTTTTTTTAACAGCTAGATACCATTCGACCACACAAAGGGGGTGGGGGCGCAAGGCAAACAGATCCGTTGTCACCAAACGACAACAGTTCACTCCCTCCACTTAGACGCGAAGTCGCGCTAAAAACAAGTCCGGGAAATCAGATGAAAAACAATATCGATCAGATCTATACCCACCCTCCCCTTCCTATCATTCTCCCTCCCTCCAATCGGCGGTCCAGTAATTGTCTGACCGTCCAAGAAGGGGAGGAGGGGGGCAGCGAATGAGTCATCCTTTTCTGATGGATTCATTGTGGAGACAGACGAATTCATCTGCGTGTCACCCGACGATAATAAATTACAACATTTATTACATTCGTAAATGGATTCGCTTATTGGCGCGCACGCGCACATGTGAAGACATGTGTGACATTCCTCCGCTGGATCCCCCTAGAAAAACAATCTTCCCCGTTTGTTTTTCAATTAATGAAAGAAAATGATGGATCTGGAAAGGATGGGGTTTTATGAACATCGAATTCCTCAAATGATTGGCGATTTCCGAATGGTCAAAGCGAAGTCTTTGGAGTGTTTATGAACTAGACGTTTTAAGGTTTATGTCAATAAAAAAAAAATCGATAAAACTTTTTTTTTCCAAATGAAAATGAACACCAACATTCATAGTTCTTTATCGAAAAGTTAAGGAAGGAACTTCTAAAATTTTTCAGCCAAATTTTATCTCTGCAATTTTCTTGTTTTGAAATATGGCATTGAATATCATCCCTTTTGTTAGATAGGGGAAAAACCTTTATTATAAACAATAACTGTTCTTTATCCTTTGAAATATGTTTGCAAAATTCACAAAAAGTTGTCTTCTCAGAATTCTGAAAATGAGAATTAATATTAATTGTTATTGAAATGTACATTAAAAAATATATTGCATTATAAATGATACAAAATAGAGTTTTTCCAAACGATAACTCCTGTGTTTCTGGTTAAATCTGATTAAAATGGTTGCAAAATTTTAACACCGTAATTTACTCTTTTAGGTTCTTAGGGGCAAGTTGCATATTGCCTTCGGATCCGCAAAGGAGAATATCATATTGGCATATATGGATTCTTCAATTTTACTTAGATAGATTATACATCGGAATTTGCAACTATAATCCTCATGTTTGATTTTATCAGTCTAATTAGACAAATTTAACCGTTTAGTTCGAATTTTTTTTTTTGAAATATTGGGTTCTCAGACAAAGCGGTAGGTATGCAGCAAAAACTTACAAAAATGCGTTAAAGAGTTCTAAAAAGCTGGGATTCGGCAAAATTCTGGGAACGAATTGTTTGATGTTCGGAATATTTTTTATTTTTATATTTTGTAAGCGAAAAATTTGCAATATCGCAAACTTTATTATGTACTAACTAAAGTTATTACAGTAATACATCGAATTTTAACAAAATCCGAGTGCGGATGAATAAAAAAATGTGTATTTTATTCATGTTAAGTAAAATAAGAATAAAATACAAACGCGATATATTGAAGAACCATAAAAGTTAATACAGGTGTGCATATGCAGATAAAGGAGCTATGCAGCCAATCATCGTAGCATGATGCAGTCGGCAGCATCAATATAAGCCAACAGGTGTCTGGCAAAGCTGTTATATCAGTTATCGTCGTACATCGTGAATTATCGAATATACAGTTGGACACCAAATCCCCGGCGTCTATGCGGCCAGAAAAAGATCTTAAAAGAACGGAACTATCAATGACCGGCGGAAATCCTTAAATGCGATAGATGTTCGGCAATTAATTGCTGGGATATGGTTAATGCATAGTTATCAGAAAGTTTGATGTGTAGTTAGAGTGCTTTTTTTGCTTGCGATTTAAACTAAACTTGAAAATGAAGAATTGTAAGTGAATTCACAAGATCACTCACTAAATTTAATTTATTTGCCTTTGCATGTTTGAACCATCATGTATACAGACGTTTAAAATGCAAGATGATAGTCAGTTATCTTCCTTGACGATTTAGATTCTAAATTGTTGTAGATTTACATTTAAGATGTTGTTCGTGTTCCGCCTTACAACAGAAGTAGGGGTGCAGTAGCTTCTGAGGGTATGGACCAGAGGGCATAAGTCTGACTTCTAGCTCACGCATGTAACAAACCCTGTTTACGGGGCGGACTTCATTCATTCATTCACGGACCGTAATTTAGATCTGGAGCAGAGAATGACCAACTCTGACCCTGTAACCCCTCGTGGCATTACTCTCAACATGGATGACTTCGTGACCACAACCACACACACACATGGAGAGTCTTCGGCTGATGGGTTCGAACTCACAGCTCAAGGGATGTGAATCCAATGTCCTACCATCAAGGGTATCCCGGCCCACAGTTTAGATGTTAAATTTGAGTACAAATTTTATGTATCTATTCCTTTTCCTTTTAACAGCTATGATATTAATTTAGATTTCAATAGCCTGAAAGACAGATGCCATTTGAATATAATTCTTTAAAAAAATAATAAAAGTCTATAAATATGGGACCATGAATATAGATGAAATTTCATCCATCTATTGAAAGCAGATTTGAATTATCATGTTCGCAAAAGTTTGCTTTCTATAATCAAGAAAACGTGGATATTTAAGAAATATCAAATAATATTTATGCAAAGTTCAAACCATTTTCTAACTGTATTATCTTATATTAAAGCAATATGTTTTTTAATCATATACCGATTAATTTCAGCAACCGTAGAATAGATCGAAAATGTAACGTGAACATAACAATTTACATTCACATAGAAATTCTGTTATCCGTGGAATCATGTTTGGACTTTTCCCCTTTCTCTCAGTTACAAGAAAAGAATAAGGAAAAGCGCATAAATTGCTTCCGATTTTTTGGAAGGAAGTTTTAAATAACAGACATATATATTTGAAAGAAGAATCGGGGCAATGGTAGTACGCTTTTAGAGCAGTTCGGGATATAAGGTAGAGTTCATAAAGTGTACTCGCTAAGGTATATATTGAGAGAGTGGCCGTGATGTCTAAAGTTATAATACTTACAGATCAGTTTCATGTGTCATTGGTATTTTACTACAAACCATGAAGATTATTTGGTACATTACAAAATAATCAATGTGGGCTCTGGCTCGAACAAAACGCTACATTTACATTTTTTTCAATCAAATAACAAAAATTACGGCTATGTTTTTTTGACAGTTCCCAATATTTTGGAAATCACAACTTCCGATATTTCGTCAATCGTCTTGGAAGTGTTTGATATATTCATAAACTTTTATTGAGATCATAATTTTTTTTTTTGGATTTGGATATGTCTTATCATAGATGTCGCCAAACATCTAGAACTTTTAGATTTAATAACTCAGTATTCCTGAGCTTAATAAATGTCATAAAGACACGGTAAATATATCGACTACGACATCTAAACTTTCGGCAAATGCTTGAAATGGGTTATGGTCATAGCGTCTTTAGTCGCCGTAGCTTAACCTGTAGGTCAGGATACAAGTCTCAATTATTTTTTTAACACACATATGACGGTAAAAATGGCTCATGCTTATATACAGCCTTAATATAATACTGAAGTTAAGAGCGACATGTTCATTCCTTCAAGAATTTAATTTATTGCATGATTTATTTCAATAACCCTTGTTTCTCTCAAAAAATAAATATATATATGTATATATATATATATATATATATATATATATATATATATATATATATCACTGACGTTTTTAATTATTACATTAATCTGCATTCATTTTATCTGTTTAGTAAAAATACTAAAACTTTTTATTTATTGAGAGTCACAGATATTATAGAAAAATATTAATTGGCTTTGCCTTTTTGTAAACCAGGGTAAGATATATTTGTCTTCTTACGACTTTTTCCTAAGCAATTACCTGAGTATATGCAAATTATGAAATAGTAACAATAATACAAACTGTAGAAAACTGTCAGGAAAAATAAATTCTAGAAGATTTTCAACACATTTTTAGGGTTTCTAATTAAGAATATTTTGTGTACTAGGTTAAAAACAGAAATTTTTTGATCATATATTAGAAGCCACATTGTTGGTATGTAAATAAGATGGTCAATAGTCAAACAATAGTCGAATTTAAAAAGTCTCATTTGTGCAAATTAATTCATTTTGTGCTGAATTTTATTTCTATTTTTTAGTATTTCTTTCAGTAGGTGCATAGATTTACAAAAGAAAAAAAACTTTGATGAAACATTACCATCATAAATATGAAAAAAGAAAGTAATAAAAGAAATCAACCGCTATGACACCTGATTGCTTAGCTTCCTATTAGACTAAAATGAAGGTTTTTTAGTCACGATCAGACCGTACATGCACTCATCCGGAGACATGATGCTCTTGTCCAAAACGTGACTTTATCTCGTGACCATATTTAATAACGAAAACAAGTCAATCCGGACATTCATGTACATAAACAGGAATTAAATGTTTTATTTTACAACAGTCTCTTTTGCGAATTGTATAAGTATTCTTAAATAAATAATTCAGAATTGCCTCGATAATTGAAAGGAATTTTGTTTCATATAAGTGCAATGCCCAATTCAAGAGTGTTCACTTCTATGATGTAAAACATTAGTTTATAGGTATTAATAAAGTAGGTTTAAATTTAATTATTGAAATGAAGAATTTTTTTAGCTAAAAGAATATTTGTTTTACTAGGAAATAAAACGTTCAAAAATATGATTTTAGACAAAAAATTGCACTTGCTTCTTAATGTAAGTAAAATTCATCTTGGCTACGTTTGTTCCACATCGCCTCTAAATAAATGTGCTAAATACACTCAAATTTTGCTCACTTTTTATTTAAAACAATAGCAAAAAAGTGTATTTTTTTCAAAATATATAAATAAATTAAATATTTAATTGTTTAAAATAAATTTTCCTCTAGAACACGATAGATTTTATAACGATTTTATCAATGTTAATTTGCATTATTTTTTTTACATATTTTTCGAAAATATTCGTTTGTTTGTAAAGGAGTGATTTAACGATGCCTAAAAGAAAACAAAATTATGTCTCTCAAATTCAAAAGGAAAAAGCAAATAAAAAATGTTGCTTGAAATTTACGCTTTCAAAGTAAACGAGATTGTTGAAGAATAAAAATAGACGCGTAAGACTTTTGTTGTAAGACTGTAGTAGAGTTCTAAAAAAAAAGAGAGAGAGAGAGAGAGAGAGAGAGAGAGAGAGATAAAGATAGATAGATAGAGAGAGAGAGAGAGAGACCAATCTATATTTATTAGCGACAATTATATTTGGAGATATTTTTAGTGAAATATCTACTAGTTAATTAATTATGTTAAAATGGTCTTTAAACTTTTTTTATACTATAAATTTTGAACAAAATTGGTGCATAGATTAAACTGGTTTTTAATAATTTCTGGAGGGAATTATTTATATGCAACTTTTAAAAATCGTGTAGGTCGCTTTATATTTTTATTTTAAAATTCGAACGTTTCAGACTACAAAACGATTTTATATATTGCATATTTTCTAGAAAAATAGTTTTCAATTTTGAAATGTTATCTATGTTAAAATTCTAATCCCCCAACAAAGTTGGGTTTATACACTATATTAAAATAAATATAATCTGTAGAGTTATAATTTTAATTATAAAATAACTCCAAAGTGCGTATTTTTTGGTATGGTTATTTTTTTAAAAAAATATTACAAAAAAAATTCCTAACATTACATTTTTAAAAATAAAGCAACGCTAAAAACCTTACAAAATTTTTGATGTTTTAAGACTTCTTAAACAATGTAATTTTTTTATACCTTCTTCAAATATAACAATTTGTAATGGTTTAAAAATATATTGCCTTTTGTTTTACTGTCTAATTCAAATAGACAGCGATATTCTATAATTTTTCCTTTAATTAAAAAGAATTTGAAAAATGAGGTAAAACTGTCTTTTGATTTTACACTTAAAAATAAATTATATGAAAGAAATCAGTAAACTACTAAAAATAGGGCCAATAAAAAATATCATGATAAAATTTTTCAAAGTATTAGCTAAAAGATTTAACAAAAAAATATAATGGTAAAAATTAGGAATGCTACTATCAGATAAAGTATTTGAAGAGACTGACAGGATTAGACCTCAAAATCTCCCTAGCTCCAATAAAACTTCTGATTAGGGAGAGTGAGAGCATGCTTCACCGGACAGAGGTCATAAGTTCAGATTTACTCACCCCCCAAGAGTGTTTCGGAGGATCCTCCCAACGGCGATGAACCTGTCACTCCCAAAGCTTGCTGAACAAACCCCTCGAGACGATGTTGCGATTGGGGTGGCTCCATTGGGGGAGGTTGACTGTATTATTTTGCAGAAAAATCTGGAGTGCTTTCTTATTGACTATTTCATAAATTTCAATATAAGAACGTCATCCATAGTTTGCTGATAAAAATGATTTTAAGAAGTTACTAATTTTGAAAACTTTACTTCTAACTATACGATGTAGAAATCATTTACACGTACAACAATGAATTCAACGCCATGTGTTTTATGAGTAAAAATAAACACAATAAAAACTCTCCGTAGCATTGCCAATTAAGTTTTCCGAAACGTGGGAAGAGGCGTAGACATTTTCATCGATCCCGAAACTCACTTTCCCCCAATCAGTATTACTTTTATATGTTTGCACAATCCTTATTAGTTTGCAAAGATAAACGTATTATTTAGTAAGAGGAGATCGATGTTTTATTACTTTGCAGTTTCTCTCAGAATCAAAAAGAAAATTCATATCAAACTCTTCCAGCGCATTAATGAGTCATTAACGTTCATTTTTAGTTCCGATTAATAAAGAATTATATTAATTTCAAAAAATTATACTTAACTAGTGTTCACGAAGCTATAAGTAAATATATATAAATTGCTCAATGGTGCAATTTAATTATAATATCGGAAATAAATTAAACCAGATTAATATCCGTTTTTGATAAGATTTTTAAGACTTCATTTCATTAATATGCTTTGATTACATGAATAAATGAAAGTAATTTCTTAATTGAACCTAGAAATTTTAGAGACTCGACTCACTTTTAAAGAGATATTTTAATAAGATAATGTGGGCCGGATATAACATAGCGTTAGAATCGCATCCCTTGGGCTGTGAGTTCAAACGCCCCAGCCGATGATTCTTCGCTTGTTTGGTGGCTGGTGCACTGGTGCAATTTGTTGTGGTCACAAAATATTCCACGTCGAGAGTATTATTTTTGGGGGTGCTATGTCTAAGGGGATCGTTCTCTCTTCCAAATCTAAATTGCGCTCCGTGTATTAATGAATAAAATGTATGAATGTCCACCACTTAAATAGGTTTTGCGACGTATGTGAGCTAGAAGTTGGACATTTGCCCTAGGGGGCTCAGAGCCCCATTTCCTCAGAAGCTACTACACACCTCCTTGCGTTGTAAAGCGGTAAACGAGAACAACAACAACTAGATTACTTCATATTTCTTTGAAAAAACTTCTGTAGAAACCGGGTAATTCAACTAAGTGATTGCTACTTAAGAAGAATCATCAAATGAGCTTGCTACACAATTATATCATATTTATATTTCCATAATTTGAGTTAACTACAGTAGATTTCAAAATAAAATACGCCATTAGAAAATATTTTGAATAAAATCCTTTAATACAACCGAAATGATGTCTTTGTCCTGCAAGTTTTGAATTTATTTCTGACTTTGTAATCATAATTGTGAATCCAAAACAAAAATAAGAGATTAAAATACAGTTTTTTTAAAATAAGGGTCGCTATTTTCTAAGCCAAAATGTTATATAATCTATCCATTTTTCAAAAACTATCATGTTCTTTTTTTAAAAAAAATTAATCTATAATACAAGGATTAAGGGAAAACAAAACTACGAAATTGGCATTTTTATTTTGCTTATGACTCTATAACACTAAATTGAGATCGAAGACAAAATTCAATCAAATTTCCATATTAATTCCTTAAATCTTTTTATTTATTAATTTATTCCTTCTCTTTTTTTCTTATGATAGGTTTCAATCCATTAATAAATGAACAAATACAACTCAAAACTTATAATATGCGATACACACACAAACTGGAATCCAACTTGACAACTGAAATAATATCAACAAATATTTCCAACAACCAACATACAAAACATCAGATTAGTAAGACTTCTGATACTTCGAGATGTGTCAAAGTGGGAAAGAACTTTGCGAGGTGGAGAAATAGGCTTTAATTTCTATATTCTTGGGGGAGAGAGAGAGAATGAGAAGACATCGGTCGATGGCAATGAATGATTAATTGCAAGAATGGTGCCTCTTGTCTGCATAATTCATGACTCCCGAAGTCGGACGATGGATCCGGGGCAGATCTTCTCGCCCAAAACTGCTTACACGCCAGAAATTGTTGGAGCTCCGCGTAAGCTCTTTGTGTACCATATTTGTCTCGTAAGACGACAGCAAGGGATTAAGCACCTGAAGACATACAACACTAATTAAGTACAGAAGGTGTTCTTATAATTTTAAATTGAGAAAAGGACTTGTCAAATTTACATCAATTTGCAGATTTTGATTGATTATTGAAATTTGTTGGATAAGCACTCCGTTTTGAAAACTAAGAAGGTTATTGAGGACATATTTCATAATTTGAATCACTGATATATAATAAATTCCATGTTTTGATCTCTGAAATTTGCTTCTATGTTTGAAACCATGCCAACAAAAAAAATACTCCACTTACTACAAGATATAATTAAGTTTGCCTCCAGGCTTAAACAATCTAATCACAACCACGACTCTTGACCAAATTTAAGGATGTTTTTGGGTGGGAAGAAACTTTTTCTTAATGAAATAAAAATTAGGCAGTGTTCTATAAAGTTTTTTTTATGATTACTAAAATGATTCTATCATTTTTTAAAATCAGTTTTGGTTATTGTTAAAAATTGCTTCATTTTGGAAGCAAAATTAGTTTGAAAAAGATTTTAAGCTCATAAAATTGGTCTATATATAGTTCTTAGTATTCTACAGAAAAATCTAATGATGATTCTTACAAGGGTCAAGCAGTTTTAGATTTAAATTTTATAACTAATTTTATTATAATCATTTCTATTTTCCTATCTTTTGTTACTCTTATAGAAATATTGAGAAGATAATGGCACTAAAAAGTGCAGTTTACAATGTGGTTACTTTTAAATGAGGCATTAAAATTATATATAAAACCGATAATATATAAATGCACTATTTAAAACATTCAGATATATCAGTAAAATGATTAATTTTTAACGGTAATAAAAAAACCCCACAAAAATCGTGACGCCGACAATAAGCAATATATATCAGGATGAGAAATGAAATTTTTAAAAATGAATAACTAAATTAATTAAAGATTAATCATTCTTGCTTGGATTTACTTTGACCAAAACTTATTTAAGAATTAATAAAAAATTGGTAGTTAAATAATTCGGTAACTAATCAGTTGACTATTTTTTCCCAAATTTCTTGTCTTAATAACTCTCCACAATCTTTCATAATATTTGCAATTGCATCTCATTAAGAATACTAGCAGCGTATCACTTTCAAATAAGGCTAAAATCTTGAAACTAAAGTTCCCATTCAGTAAATGGAGATGGAAAAAAAACCCTACAAATAACGAGAGGGTGGGCCGTAATTGCATTATGTCATCAAATTTGATGATCCCTCTCGAGTTTTCTAATTTTTTCTCCCACTTTATATAATAAAATGATAATATGTAATGAGATTGTGTAATTTAACGATAATACGACGCTAATACGTTATACAATTCGATTTTTTTTCTCCGGAAATGCCCCCAGTGTTTGCCATCCATTCCAGCCCACCCCTCTTGTAATGGTTCTGCAATACAATCCATAATAACCAGGACATTGGATTGTGTTTTCGGGGCACTCGCACTCCAATTATGCGCCCTCATTACGCATTCACGGTTTTCCCGATATCCCATTATACATTCTTTTTTTCCAGCCTTCATTGGCTGTAAATTATTCATGCCGTTCGATCTATTCGAAAGAGCCCCACCTCTCACACTGCCCTGGGGGTGAGTCACTGTGTTGATTCTCTAATCTGCGTTACTCATCCGTGAAACACAAGTGAATTTTGGGTGCGGAACACAGAAATTTTTGATCCCCCATCGACGCCGTGTTTATCTGCCATGCATCACTTCTCGGGATCAGTGAGACAACCCGCGATCAAACGCCGGATCATGGAAAGATTCTCTTGGGGTTTCGTGGATTTTTTTTTTTTGATATCATCTATGATGGATGCGATAGAATTGATTGTAGCAAAACGCTTTCAAATCAGGGAATAGCAATTATCTTATTGGAGGCTTCAAAAATTTCGTCTGAAGGCTAAATGTGGTGCTCTTCCAAGATTATCTTAAGATTTTAAGGTATTTTGATATTATTAATGACACATTTGATGGAACTGACAAAATCAAAATGCCTTCGAATCAAGGATTAACAATTATCTCATTGAGGGCTCCAATGTTGACTTTGATAATTAACCCCTTAACCGGTTTGTCCGTATGCCGTACGTGCATCGATTTATTGAATTCTGATAGTTGTAAACAAAAAATAAATCATTCATAACAATTATTATTCAATAGTAAAATGACTTCGAATACGTGGATAAGCCAAGTATTCCATGGATTTCCATTTGAATCAAAGTAAGAAAATATTTCCAAAAATAGAAGGTGTTATCTTATTAGATGGCAAGGAAAATAAACCGGTTAAGAGGTTAAGTGACGAAAATCTCTACCTTGTTCTTTTGAGATTTTTTAAGATTTTTTTAGGGCCTCCAATGATAAAATCATTGGAATAAAGAATAGCAATACGATTGAAGATCAAAGAAATAAAGATAATCACATTGAGAATCTCGCTAAAGGCTTTGTCAACATTGTAATATTCTTAGATTTGCATAATGCGTTAGCGATATTTTACCTAGGTACCTCAGATATTTGGAGGAGCTGCATAATGATTGGATTTCGTTTTCCGGCTAAATAAATTAAAACTATGGGATATAGTTGCTCTCACTTCTATGAGGGATTTACTTCTGTAAAAGTCGGTATGATATGGCTGATAAAGATAATTAGAATCCAATCTTAGTTATAATTTCTGTGTTGATGACGGTCATTCAAATACTCAAGCGATTTAGGCAAGACCACAGTAATTCAAATTGACTAAGAATCTTCGCTGAGGAGTAAGGGAATTAATAGCACATGAACACGAAGTTCCCTTATAAATAAAAAGGTTTTCGTTTATCACAAGTTAAAGCAATGTTGGGGTTTGAGCTATTTCTTCTCCAATAACATAATGGTTTTAACGATCGCAGCCATCAGATGTTCACACTTACTTACTGACTATGCTGTCGAGATTACGGTCGTTCATTTAAATCAAGAGTCCTGGCATTGAAAAATAACTGCTTTGTTATTCATTCTGAAAATTATCTCATGTATGAATGAAATCTTTGAATCAATAGTAGGCACTGTAAGTCAATAATACATAGATTTACAATAATATATACAAAAAATATTAATTTAGAATTTTTTAATGGTTAATCGGTAATACAGTTTTAGAGAATTTTTATTAGGAGTTGAGGGATTTTAATGCTGTATGAATATAGCATACCAATAAAGCTGTATTAAAGCTGTAACAATTAATAAAAGGCATTGGAAATCAAGAAATAACAAAAAAAATTCTTCAGTCTTTTTTTACCTAGGTTGAGGGATAGTTATAAGAGAAAAATAGTTTTAACAAATATTGTTGTAGCAACTATATCTTAAAGTTAATGAAAAAGATTGTTATTATTGAATTAAATAATAGGAAAATTATTTAGATGAATTTTAATTGGTGACATATAATTTGTTAACACATAATTTAATTTTCCAACGAGGTAATACACTGTATAGGAAATTAACGAAGGATTATCAGAAAAATAAAGCAGTAGTAATAGGAAATTAATCTCTAGGAAATAACAAAAAAAGTTTAAACATTTTTTTTTCTTGGGAACAATAAGCAATTTGTTGACATAATTCTTAAGCTTTTGAATAATCGAAACTTGTTGAAATTTTGTATTTCTAATTGCGGTTTCCTTAGATATATTTTTTGATTAAGCTATCAGATTTTTTAAAAAAATTAATTCAAAAAGTTATTAGATGTACATTTAACTAGAGGGTTTCTTTTATTCTTTTTATCTTTTATTTATTTTATTATTTTAATATAATTTTCTTCTTTTTATTTTCTTCCAATCTGATATCTAATTTGTGAATTATGCAAGGTATTAATTTTAATAATAATTCAATAGCAAATTCTTAAGCGATTAAAAATGGGTATATACTTTCAGATAGAAAAATGCTTTAAATGATATAAATAACTTCATTTTAAGTAGATTGTCATGCCATGTAAAAGTTGAACCCCCCCCCCCAGCAAGATCTGCATTTTTATGCTATTTCGTTACTATTAATCATATTTGACAAAGTTATTTTACACCATTATCCTTTTAAACAAAATTTATTCTACTCATTTATGATTAAAATCAATAAATTGAGCAGTGCAGCTGTCGATTGGCATATTTATTTGCAATAGTCATTAAAATTACCTAAAACAAATATCTCCGAAGATTTATTAGTTGATCAGATTCAACGGCAAAAATGTTGATTTTTTATTTAAATTGTTAATATCTCAAAAATATTCTACTGAATCTGAATAATAAGAAGCTTAGAACTATTAGCTGCACTCGGCAGCCAATTTATTTACAGGATTATCGGCATGCCCGCTTGTTAAAGCATTGGAATTGAATATATTTATTTTCAATTTTATCTTGTTAGTTAATAAAAGTGAAGAAAAAACCCCAACTTTCATTGTTCAATGTAAATAGCAGCACATTCAAATTAGATAGTATATATCATACGAAATAAAAGTGGAGAATAAAATCTTAATGTACGATTTAATTTCCAAAGAAAATGTTTTATTTGAATTCTATTATTTTCAAAGAACGCGCTTTTAGATAGTATAATGCTACAATGAAATGAGTTCTAAAGCCTTTAGAATAAAAAAAGCATTGCTACAAACTGTATACCAAATTTTTTTTAATTTATTAAAATTAATAAAACATTGCTGGGAAATAAAATTGTTATCGATAAAATTTATAGCTTATTTGAATTTCAAGATAATGTAACATTTCTTCCTGCGAGACATATTTTAGAACGATGTAGTTGAAAAGGACCCAAAACGTTGTCTAATTTATAATTAATTTTTCGTCTATTTGAAATGTTGCCAGTGATTTTTTTCCTATTTTGAAGAAAATATATGGCAACTTTCCATCGTGATTTCGATAAAATATTTATTTTTGTATGAAAATTTTTGAAATTTTATATGATAAATAGTTAACATCTGATACACAAAATTATAGCATATATTAGAAAGAGAAATGGCGAGTTATACATTCGAGGAACTAGGTTCATTGCATTAATGTTCATTGCTAAATTTATTTTCTAGCTTTTCGTTTCTTATTTATTTCGAATTCTACATATTATTTTATTTTCTGTCTGTTTTTTAGTCTATATGGGTGTTATTTATTTGTCTGCAAACAAATTTTATTCTGATATGTCGAAATCGTTTCTAGTAAGCTAAATGGGCTGAACAAAAATTTATTAATTTGTATATCATCAGGAAAATAAAATATAAATAAATATTATTTGTTTATGACTCAAATTTGTTTTCATACTTTTCTTGGAGATTTAAAAATAACACATAAACTTTGTCTGTCTTGAAAACGTTTGGCACTGTTTTCCTTAAAATTTCAATTCAAATTTCTTTTTAGCAAAATGTTACGCTACCGTTAAATAAAGTTTTAAAAAAATCTGGAAGCTTTATTATAATGGAAAAACATGATATTATTTTGGTTAAGAGATTTAGATGTCTCCGAAATTTACGGGAAGAAAATATTTTTACCTGCTTTTACCAGTATTAAATTATTATTATGTGTGCTTCTTTAACAGCAGACGCATTTTTAAAAGGTTGACTTGTTTGACCATTATTACTTTATTATTACATATGCTTCTTTGACAGCAGATGCATTTTTAAAAGGATCTCTTGATTGTTTCAAATCGGTTTAAATTGGTTAATGGCTTAAATTAATTCGAACAAATAATGACTTAAAAAATAGTAATGTTCTCACATGATAACTTCAAAGTAACGATCGAAGATTTCTTTTTATATTTTCCGTTTTTCAATATTATTTACTTTAATATTTCTGTTTATGTAATTGTAGAATTAATGTGCACCCTGTCAGACAAACCACTGAAATTTGATACTGAATGCCTTATTCTGTTTTACACGGATACTTTAATCAAAAAGAGCTGTTACTTTATGAGCAAATTTTACATAATTTAAAATTTCAGGTTCATAAGATTGTTGAATATAGAATGTGTGCTAACAATGGCGTTTACTAACAAGGTGATTGCCAAATACAATTTTAAGCTCGTAAAATAGATTATGGAATTCATATATTCATTATATTGAATTGGGCTGAAAATGTATCAACATTTAGATTAAGGAACTAAAAATAGCTTAGAAAATATACGAAATCATTAAGAATGGATTAAAAAAAATTAAATTTCATTCCATTGCAGATTTTTCTATTTTGCTTTCTGTATTAAAAGAAAGATTATATATTGCAGTTTTTGAAATATTGCAGTTTTTGAAATATATAATATTTATAAGAAATTTTAATAAAATTCCATGTTTTGGGTCTTCCTGAATCTTAAATCGTACCTCTTATAATTATTTGAACGGAATCTATTACGAGTGTCTTAACGCTCTTCCATCTATATGCATTTCGACTTGAAAATCAAAAACAAGAAAAGTAAGTTGGTTGAAACTTGGAATGTAGCTTTACCCCCAGAATTTTATACCTTCATATGGATTTAGACTGAATCTATAAAATTTGACTCTTTGTATAACTATTTGTGTGAGTATTGTTATGAATCTTAATATTGCTTTCCTGCAGTGGCAGTATCATCGATGAAAAGAAAGATTTATAGATATTCTTAATGGAAGAAGACCAACGATTCCTAGTATGGTACCAAATAACTACTATTTAAATGCTTGACAAATTGCTCTCGAAAATATAAGAATTATGATGATATCTTTTTCTACTTCTTTCTTTTTTGTAGAAAATTACATTCCTTCTCAAGGCCTAAAAAAAGATAAAGTGGAGCAAATTATCTCTTTGAAGTATTATCATATTAGAAGGTACACCATCATATTTTTGCTGTTGTTTACAACGATTTCTGTTTGCCCGTGTTTTAGATTCCTGCAGATACTTTCTCTTGATGCGCTTCTACTGTGTTTTGCTATTTATTTCGTATTTATTAGTGAGAATAATTGCGGTTATGTTTTATCAATTTTTGGCATGCTTACACATTATATTTCATTGGATGGATTTGGGTTTTAATATCACCAAGGAACTCTAAAAAAACTCAGAAATTTATGCCTTACTTTTAATATAAGTTGTTCGCTATAAAATTAAGATCGAGATCAATTTTTGTCGGTGAATTGGTCTAAGATAAAAAATTTCGCACCAAAATTATTGATGTTTGGAATACACGGTGAAAATCAACATATCGAAGTTATATTGTAAAGAAGTAAATCCAAAGAGTGAGAAATTTATTCGTATAAATTTCTGTTATCATATCAGAACATGATGCTGTTTCCGTTAAGAGTTTTGAATAATTGAAGGCTTCGAATAATAGAAGCTCGAAAGCGCGTAGGGAATAAATAAAGCATAAATGATGATGATGATGATGTCGTGTCCGCTTTTTACCGCGGAAAGAGGGGTGCAGTAGCTTCTGAGGGTAAGAACCCCTGAGCACCCGAGGGCAGAAGTCTGACTTCTAGCTCAAATGAAGAGGAAACACACGCACATACGCTTGCACAGCCCCTTTTTACAGGGGGGCACATTCACACATCTCACAGATAGCACACAGAAGAACAACCATGCCCGACCTCCAGAACACGAGGCAGACGCGCTACCTCTGTGCCAGCAAGCCGGCAATAAAGCATAAATAGTAATATTCATCAAAAATCTTTTAATAGCATGTATTTTTTTTACCAGTATTGCATTATTATTATGTATCCTTCTTTGAAAAATGATGGATTTTTAAAATGTTGACCTGCTTATACCAGTATTGCTTTTTGAAACTGGTTTAAACTACTTAATGACTTAAATTAATTAAGACAGATAATCACTTAAAAATAGTAATGTTCTCACATAATAACTTGAAAGTTGCGATCTAGATTTCATTTATCTTTTATTGATATTTTTTATTTCATTTATATCTCTATTTTGGAATATTATATATTTAAATAATAGATCGAAGATTTAGTTAAACAAATATCAAATTATTATTAACATTTATTTATAACTTTTATAAAATAAAAACTTGGAAAAACTTGAAGTACGTAACACTAGTTAAAATTAGAACGAAAACAAATGTTTTTAGTTGTTCCAAATGCTGTTAGATTTTATTATTGAATTATATTTAATTAAAATGAATTCAATTAGTTTTCTATTTTTTTTTACTTCACACAAACAAAAGAAAATATTAAAAAGAGATTAATATTTTCTGAAATTAAATTATTAAATGTTAATGGAAAGTTACATAAATATTTAGGTAATGAAAATTTCTTTTATTATGAAATGCAGCCAAATCTCTATTTAATGAAATATCTCTATTCCATTTAAAATCTTCAGAATAAATGGGTTTGTTTAAAAGAAAATTTTCAATTAAAGAACAAAAATAATAATAAAGACCAAAACAAATTACCAATCTAACTAATTGACTTTAAAACACAACCTAATGTTAAAAAAATACTTTTGCAATCCTACTTTTGTAAAAATATGCAATTTTCATTTTCTTTTAGATTTTCTTGAAGAAAAAGGGATTTATTACATAAATATTCTTAGTGTTTGATCTTTTGAAAGTTTTTAAAAAAACTAATTATCGTCCTCACTTTGGCGATGAATGTTACTTTTTCATTCAATTAATTAATAATAACAAATATGTTATTCTTCTTAGGAAATTAAGTAATTATGATTTCTGAATCAACATGCAGAGAGAATCACATCTGCAGAAAATTTTTACGACAACCAGTTTCTTTGAATTACGACAAATGAAATTGCGGGGGAAAAGAATATAGAATATGGGCCTTATATATAAATTACCTAGCAATAACTTTCAATTGAGATTAAATAATATGCAATAGTTGTCCAATAAAAGGCTCTGTTGAAAAGTTTGTCAAATAAAAAAATAATTTGAATAACGGTTCTACTGTATTTAAATTTTTATTTGAATTTTAAAAAGGGATTTTTGAAAAATGAAAAATGCTAATTTTTAGTGTCAGAATTGGAAATAAAATTCAGTCATGAATGGATATTTCTCAAAAATCATGACTAATGCACTAAAATAATTTCGAAAATAACTATTTTAATTAATATTTTTTAAAGTTTTACACATATTTCTTAAATAAAAGCTTTTTTTGAGATTAATTAGAAGTCTCCCCTTCAGAAACGCCGAAAATATAAGCAACGAATAGGATATTCAACAAAAATTGCCTGTCGAAATATGATACTTACGCGGCCTTACATATGATAGATCGTTCCTTTGGGACACGGGGTCTTTGAAAAGCTATACTACAGTGAACGAGCGATAGCAAATTCACATTAACATTGTTTTAAATGCTTGTCAAAACATTTACATAATATTTCATCGATTCAGGATTAAAGTTCAGCTTCAGACGATTACGGGGGGAATAACAACCACCATGTAATGAGCATTAATGATGGTTATAATATTTTTTTCATAAAAACTCAAAGGCAATGATTACATTAAAAATTTAATATCTAGCCTTTTTGCACCAAGTTGAACGATGTGACGAATATGATCATTTGAGAAGAAATATATTTTTTTAGGATTGTAAATCTTTTTCTTTCTTTATATAAATTTCTTTGTGTAATCTAGATGCAAAACAAATAAAAATAAATAAAGAAATATTTAGTTTAAGTTGCATAAACTGTTTCGAAATGTCACCGATGGGTACTTTTCCATTAGCCGGGCGCCAGTGAAAAATTGCCAAATAATGCAGAATTCTGCCAAATTTCTTAACGCGATTTTAAAGCAAGAAATGGACAAATTAAGTTTACGCATGCGCCCGGCTAACTTAAAAATAGCCACAGAAGACCCTCAAAGATATCTGCGAGAGTAATTGAGTATCCTAAAAGCATGGTTATTCCTTTAGCGGAAATAATAATTTCAAACTTACGCCAACTGTTGTTTTTCTTTATTATGATTCGTATCAATTACAAAGTATACTTCTATTGCCTTTCAATAACCATATTTTATTGTATTATGTATTTTTACAAGTTATTGCAAAAAATTGTTTGAATTTATTGTAAGATACATATAGAACGGCTCTATAAATAGCACCAAATAGCACTTTCAGTTAATTAAACAACGAATAACTTAATTGTTTTTTAAATCAAATAATACTTTTGTTAATGCATTTTAAAAAAGAATTTTTTAATATAATTATTTAAAATATTTTAAGGTTGAATTCGGTACTTACATATTATACCATCCAACTTTAATCACCAATTTTGAAGTCGCCGCCAATGAGTTGCTAAATCGCCAGTTCTGGCGTAATCCGTTAATATTTATCGCCAAATTAAAATCTGTCGCCAGTGAGTTACTAAACGGTTGGCGATCGTTGGTGAAGTCGGTATAATATGTAAGTGCCAAAAATTCGATGAAAATTGGATGCGATTTGCTTGATACCTTGTTTTAGCCAAAAAGAAATAATTTCCCTTGAAATTTGAAACAAATACTTAACTTTTCTGCTAATATATATTTTTATGTAGCAGTGGATTTCTAAATATTGATTCGTTTGAATTTTTATATAAACACTCAGAAATATAATGATTTTAGCTTATTATTTTAAAAATTCCTCCTGAATTTAGCTATGCAACTTTATAAATATTAGAAGAACTGCGAGCAATGTTTCCTTATCAAAGAGTTTAGATTTCCACGTTCCAGGGATATGTTACATCTTTAAAAATGTCCATATCATTTTTAGATAAACTACAGCTAAATGACGGCCAACATCAAAAACTCATTTTCCTTGAATATGATTACAAATGATAAAATACAAAATTATTCATAAAATTCATAAACTAAGCAATTCTAAATGGCACCATATAAGACATTAAATTTCTACAGTCAGTCTTTTCATGTTTATTTGTATTGCGCCTTCAAAGCCTATAGAATACTTTTTTTCTGTTGAACACGAACACGCGCCAATTGAAGATCAATGCAAATTATCTATTCCCATGTTCTAGGCATCTACCTGAAAAACTTCGATTGATTTCATAGATAATAAAATATGACCTTCCACCTTACAAATGAAATTAATACACCTGACGGAGTGATGGAAATCGAGAGTTGTGCCAACTCTTGAATGGACGGTCGTGATAAGCGTTTTGAGTGCGCATCGATTTCAGGAAGACTCCTGGTTTGTGCAGGAGAGAGTAAGCTGTGGGAGTAATTCCCACGAGTAACTGTTTAAGTTACTTCGACCAGCTTCAACCACTGGAGGAGGCAAATTTATTACCTTGGGCCGGTAACAAAGATTTTTCGACCGAGCACATCTTTGGAACATGATTTTCTTATGAAATAGCTATAATCAAATATGGCTTATATATATATATATATATATATATATATATATATATATA
>JAOUZG010025633.1:8002604-8030861 GCA_026289955.1 Argiope argentata
CCTCAATGTACAAGAACATTACATAATAAGAAGAAATTACATAATGTAGTCGGTGAATGTAAAAATAAGTATATTAATGCAAATTATTTGTCATTTTAGCATTTACGACCCTATATTATATTGAAAATTACATTAAGTAGAAGGTGTTATTTAATTACGGAATCATCTGGTATCATGGTCGCAATCATAACAGACCCTTTCAAATAATCATTATTTTTGCACGCCAGCTCATTTACGGAGGGCATTGATTTGCATTGTCCGATTGAGGGATTTGTTCCTCCTTCAGTGAAGGAATGTCCGATGACAGCGGCGACCTGTTAAGCATAGAAAAGAGGGTGGTCCGACGCAAAGGACGTCACCCGAATGATATCTATTAAATAAACTCGGTGGGCGCGCTGGAGAGGATCTAACACTCGAGAGTTATCAGGATTTGTTCTTAAATTCCTCTGGCGCCCCGACAGGGCTAATGGGAGTGCTAATAGGGATTGGCTCTCCGAGAGGAAAGCCCTAATGCCCCGGACAGATAGTGCGCCCCATTGACCACCTGAGCTTCCCGATCCCCAAAGCCATTAAGCCCTCCTCCAAACATTTAGAAAGTTCGGGAGGCGTCCGGGGATTCGCATTCCAAATTTACTGCGGAATATGAATTCGAGCTTTCGGGTGGTGGTCGGGCATTGTGGGATTACCCCTTTAGAAAGCCCCTTTTTCCCGTTTGGAGTTCGCAAGCCGATGGACAAGTTCAGGTTTCTGTAAAATACGGCGTGGTTGGGAGGAGAACAGACCTTTTTTTTAATGCCACGAAAAGAAATCTCTAAAACTTTGAGAAAACGAAAATGTTACCATTAGTTTTTCAATTGTTTTTCCTGTAATTTGGGTGGATTGAATGGATTAGTGCTTTATATTAGGGTGAAACTTTTTCGTAACAAGATAAGTATTTAGGAATTGATTGCGTTTATATAAAATCAATTTTAATCGTATTTTCCATTAACGAATAGAATGAACGCTTCAAATTCATCGATAATATCTATATCAATTTTTTTAATTTTCCAATGCTTTATTTGCACTTATGTTGCAAAGTTTTTGTCTTTTCATAGATTATATATTTCGTAAATGGCCCATGATAAAAAACAACAAAAAAATCCCATCTCATTGCCTATTGTAGTAATATAAAACTCTTGTATTGTTATACTTTCTGTTTCTTCAAAAACATTATTTTAGAAATAGCAAAATCTTCAGAAAGTGTTTCTTTTTTTGGTCCCTTGACAATTTGCTTGGCCCGAACATTCCATAAAACCTACATCCTCAGAAATTGCTGATCCACGAAGCATTTGTTGGGATTCCATTCAATCTGAATCGGATTCGGCTCTGCGATTGAGACTCGCGCTGACCCATCGGGGGTAGGTGGTCCCTGGGGAAGGCGACAGACAATGGGGCCTTCAGACGGGGCGTCGGCCGCCCGACAGTCTCTTCCGCTATCGATCTGTGTGACTTCGTTCTTTCTTAAGACGCTTACACCAGAACCCTTTACGTACAAGAAATGGGGGCACTCGAGGGCCAAGTTTGTTTCTGCCAGCAAACATCAGAGTGGATTAGTTTTTTATTAACTATTGTTGATGTCAGAAAAGCCTTCTGGCAGGTTCAGATTTGTCAAATTGTTGCTGCTTGTGTTAAAGTGTAACAGTTAATAAAACATCTGAAACTAACACAAGTGGTATACTGAGGTCACAAGCAAATTACTGAGGCAGGCAAATTTTTAATAAATGTAACTCCTGGTGAGCCAACTAGTTGTCTCAGACGATATAATAGTAAAGATGAATGTATGTTTATGTATTAATATGCTGAATTGTTTTGTGGGTTAAACCATTTTACTTAGGACTGCTAAAATTAACAAACGCATAGATTATGATGATTGGGAATATACACAACGAAGATTTTTTTCATATTATTTATTAGTATAATTAATTAAAAATTCTGACTTCAGTCGTCTTTTGGCAATAACTCCTGAAAATAGAATTAGACAAAAATAATGTAACATCTTTTAAAATTTAAGAAAAAAAATTAAAATGATTTTAATTTATTACTCTTGAAATTAATTACTGAATTTTGCGATTTTTAAAAATAATTATATTTTATTTTCAACAATAATTTTGTAATGTAACTATCCTGAAGCTCAAATAATTTTCATTGTTTCATCAACTATTTTGACCATATGATCTTCTTTCATTAATGAAAGTTGAAAAAAGGAGTTTATTCAATTCGTATTCTTTATGAAACTAATATTTGTGTGATTTCAAAACGTAAAGTTACTATACCATGAAATTTATTGTATAGATGAACCATACATTTACATTTATAATAGTGCCATAATGTCAGGGTCTTGTCTCCATCAGAAAATTCATGTGCACAATGCGTGGAACATGTATAATACATCAGAAGTAAACACCTTTAATGTCTGTCAATTTCACAATGTCAATCGAACGAATATAATTGAGTTTATCGATAACTATTATCTCCGGGGAGCCAGCTGGTCGACAAAGGCAACTAGTATCACATAAAACTAGAATTCAAAAGCCATGAGGAATTAATTTCAGTGTGCAAAACTGACTGCTTAAATTGTAATTAATTTCCTTCTATTAAATACATATTTTATGAGACGCGTATTCCCAATGGATAGAAAAATAAAAATACAAAAAAAGAGCCTTATAGACCCAATCAACCACATTTCTTTTCCAAAACAAAAGGGCTTCCAATTTTCTTTGTGCTTAAAAACATAGGAAATGGAATCGCACTTCAAGTTTTCTTGTGAAAAGAAATTTAATGCTGAAATATGTTGTGTCCGATGAAAAGTCAAATGGTTTATGGAAGTATTGTCTTTACGTGTTTTATATAAATACACTATATTAACTGGAAATATAAATCAATGACTTAAATCTAAAATTCGAATCCAACTTTTCAAGAATGGCGGGTTATTTCTTAGCTGCACTTAATAGAAAATGGGTATTTCAAAATTGTTTCATCCTTAAGAAATACAAATGATGTAGATAAAGGTACTAAACAGTTAAAAAAATTATAAGATACCTGATGCAAAATGGGAAAGGATTTTTTTATTCTGTCTTTTATTGAGATACATTGTAGGTGTAATTGGATTTGTCTTCTTAAAGCACAATATGGTAATCGCCGGCGTCTTGGCTTAGGGGTAGCGCATCGTCTCTGAGACCTGGATCTGGCATGGCTGTTCTTTTCCCTGTGTAAGGAGTATGAAAAAGTTCCCCTCCCCTATCCCTGTAAAAAGTGGCTTGTGCAAGCTACTATGTGAGTGTCATCAAATAAGCTTAAAGTCAGGCTTCTGCCCTTGGGTGCTCAGGGTTATTTACCTTCAGAAGTTAGAGCAATCATTTTCCGACGGACACAGGAACGACATCATCAACGCTATGATGATCTGACATCCGAAAAGAGAAGAGGAAGATTCATGAATTTTAATGTTATATGTTGATTATATCCAATAATTATGAAATTAATTGCATTAATATTTGATTTTCAAACGACAGAGACTATTTTGTGTTGAATATCAAAACTTATTATCAGCGTTTAGAGGAGATAAGACACGGTTGACGAGTATCTGTTCACGAAACAGCAATGAGCAGCTATTTCTGGAACATTTCATTCCTGACTTCTTATTTAATTTGTAACTAAGCAACATCCAGAACTTGCTTTTATTGGTCACATTTCGTTCAGAATAAAACGTATGTGTTCCAAAGTTCAATTGTTAGAGCAACTTGAAATTATTGCATTATTTGCTGTGATACTTCTATATTTTTGCACAAAGTTGAAAATTCCAAAAAGGGATGTATGTTCTGCCTTCAAACTTGATTCAAAATTACAACAATCCATATCAGGTATCTCTCAAATAACTTCAAATCGGATCATTAATTATTAATAAAATTGTATTATATTTGATACATATATGTAACTATTAATTATATAATAACTAACTGATGTATCCCTTGTTAACATGCAAAATATTTTCTAAGTTATGTCACACTTATGACAGACGCACTGATTTTAAATTTTATATTACAGATTAAAATTTAGCAGAAACTATATTTTTTAATTAATCCAAATGTTTTATTAACCAAAAGGTTTATCGGGTGTTTTGATTAGACTTTATTAACCAATACATCTGACATTAACATATACATTAACCAATACATTAAATCGCTTAGATATGATTTCATGCTCAATATTCGGTCAGACTACCAGCGTTAAAGCTGTAGTATTTTAATTGTCTGAAATATCTCTGTACATTGTGTACATGAGCTTTTCTATGGAAAAAAGTAATGCTACATCATAGGACTAATAGCAGAGTAATTATTTAATTCATCTAATTTTCCTGTAAAAAATTAATTTTCTTTATTCTTCTTGAAAGTTACACTGATATTAAACAGTTTCCTACTTCTTTTGCTTTCGACTGTGGGAGAAAATCAAGTGATTAAACATTTCAAGAAATATTTAAAATAGTTTCAATGTCAGATCAAAAATATAATTTAGAGTTAAAAACTAATTTAAAAATGCTGATTTAAAAATTACTATAATTCATGAAAAGTTAGCATCATCTTAACTATTAATTAAATTTGCTTTTTTTTCGGTGTTACTAATAGCACTTGCCATGAACAAGCTTTGCTGATGCATCAGCGGATTTAAGCAGAAAAAAGTGTCTCTTGTTTTGAAGTAACGTTAACTAATTCCAAGAGTATGACTTCAGCTACACACTCATCACATTCTCTTGCACAGCCCCTTTTTACAGAGGGGGGGGGACATTCAACGTCTCACAGCTAGAACACAGGAGAACAACCATGCTCTAACCGGGACTTGAATCTGAAACGCCCAGATCACTAGAAAGGCAAGCTACTTCTGTGTCAAGACACCGGCATTAATTAAATTTCTGATTAAAATACTAAAAACAAATCATTACCGAATTGTACAGTCATATTATCTAAGCTATACATGATTTAAATTTGGTAGCTATACAGCAAACGATTTGGTGTATGAGTTCAAAAACATAAATCCACATTCATATTATTATTAGCATAAATAACTTTTGGAGCCTTAAAAATTATCATTGAAAACAATTTCAAGCCTTAAAAGTAAAGCAATTATATAATATATAAGAAAAGCAATTATATAATAGATTTCAAAATATTTTTCGACGTTATAAGAGTACAATTCTGACCTTGAGGCAATGTTTTTTCTCTGAAGGTCACACTCTTACTCATTGTCGAGTCACTGATCCTTTGTATTCAACGAGAAGCATTATCGGACAGGAGAGAATAGTTTTAACTTCCATTTCTGCTAATAGTAAATAATTAAGAAGTTTTCGTGACAGGCTTAAAAATGGATAACGTTACACCTGTTACCTTTCCCATGAGGATGAGTCAATCTGGAAAATTATGAATCAGCGTTTCAGCGAACATGATCTCTATTTTCTGGCTTGGGGGAAGAGAATTTAAGTGTTCCATTAGATTGCAAAAGCGTATCTAACACTAATAAATTAAGAATAGCTGTCAGCATGGATGGTGTTTTTCGATCATTATTACCAATTTTTGTACAAATATACTTTATAAATGGGTTTAAGTATGTTTTAAAATTTTAATTATAATTTTAGCTAATTTAAACTAATGAGATTTTGAGCCCCAATATTAATTTCTGAAAATATATCACAAAAATTATATTTTTAATTAAAAAAGTTATAATTTTAGTAACAGTAATTTAACATCGAATGAGCATCTAATTAAATGAAATTAATCATACCCAATAATTTCTGTAACTAAATGTAAATTTCCGGAGCAATAAATGATTATAAAATGGATATTCTGATTCTCATTTAAATTTCTCTAAAAAATCATTTTCAGAAAAGGAACGCATGCTATTTCAAAGAAATGTGCTTCGATTTTTTTTTTTGGCAAATGCATTTTAAATTTTTATTTTACAAGTAATTACACTAAAAATAAGTCGGGGGAAAGAAAAAAATACTGATAACACACACACACACACACACACACACACACACACACACACACACACACACACACACACACACACACACACACACACACACACACACACACACACACACACACACACACACACACAAACACACACACACACACACACACACACACACACACACACACACACACACACACACACATATATATATATATATATAGAAAGAGAGACCTTTTTTTTGTCATTTCCATGAATATTGGTGAAGAATTTTTTTGTCGCTTTCCTACATCAGTTTAACAGTTACCTATTAATAAAATAAATATCTTATTTATTAAGGGTTCAGATATTGTGTTAATTAAGGTAATAAAAATTTTATTCTATAATTTATTATCTATTATTATCTAGCAAGTATTAATCTAATTCAAATGTTCTAATAAACGAAAGAACACAATTTATAGGAATCACGAGCTTCAATTTAAATGTGCAAGCTTTATTTGATATTAAAACTTCAAAGCTATATTAAAATTAGATTGCTTTCTTGAAAAAAAAAACTCTAATTTATCTTAACCAAATTTATTTGAAAGTAATTTATAAATTTGAGAGAAATTGAGTTATCTCATATTCTGTGGCATAGGTTGTATCAAATAAGAAAATAGATTAATTTTAGGAAACTCATTTTATTCTGAAAAGGATGCATTGAAATATATATATGTTTAATTTAATCTTTTATAATCTCAGTTTTTTATACATAGTCAACTTTATTACCGAAACGAAGATACATTTCTGAATGGTATTATAAGTAGATTTTTCTTTTAAAGTACAGTTATTTCTTGATGTGAATTATGGCCTGTAAAGCATTATTTTTTATAAAAACCTATATTTTACCATTTTAAATAATAGTGGGAGATTGCAAATATTTCAAGAAAACAGAAGTTTGAATAAACGTAGACAAGAAATAACAAAACCCACTATGTGACACCTTTTTTCTGTGTCAAATCTTATGTTACATCACAATATCCTTGATATAATTATCCAACATATTTATGCATTTGGGAAGTGTGTGTTGATTTATGTACAATGACGCACGTACAGCAATGATTGAACTGTTGACGATATTTTCCGTTTTTTCTTTCTTAGGACATTGAATCTTCTTTTTAAATCAAAATAAAACAAGTAATATATATTAAAAATAAAGTTAATTACTACTTATGTCAACAAGTCAACAATTTTTTTATATTTTATTTATTTATTATTAAATAATTATAATTATATAAATAATTTATCAAAAAATTATTGATTTTCGCAAAAATTGAACTCGCCTTCTTCACCTTTAAGTGAAAAATAATGAAGTCCTTGCATTTTACCAATTGAGCTACTACTTGATGATTTAATTATGCATTAAAAATGCTGAAACTCTATTTAAAAATTAAAAAATAATTACATTTAATTAATGAATTATTATTTGAAAAATCTGTTTTAACATCAAATGCCATCTACTACAAGTTTAAAAAAATGTATTGAACGTGTGTCGATGAATAAAAAGTATTTTATTAACGATTGAAATTTGAACAAGATATATATAGGGTGAACATGAACGAATTGTTGGAATCGAAAAAAATTGAGCATATTTTTCGTAGTGCCATCTGTTGGTTCGAAACCGAACTGTGCACATATAAAATATTATAAACTTCTTTAATTTTATTTTTAATGAATTAATATTTGAAAAAAATTGTATTGACATCGAGTGTCATCCACTGAACGTTTAAAAAATGTATTTGAACTTATGAGGATGAAAAAAAAGTATGTTATTAAAGACTAAAAATTTGAATAAGAGATATATAAGAAGAATGTGAATTAATAGTGGAAACTAAAAAAAAATCTCTTTTATTTACTCAAGAAACGTTAGTGTCATATTTATTCATTCTAATAGTATAATCCTCTGCAATCGTGCAATCATTCGCTGTATCATTACTGTATTCATTGGAGAATTCGATCAAAAAAACTAGTACGTCTTAAATCTTATCTCTACCTTTTCATTCACGACCCAAACAAACGTAAAATAATAATTTAGAAGACTTTGATATGTTATTATAATGGAAAATCATTAGCATAAAGATGGAAGGAAACAGAAAGAAAATCTCACAGACGCACAATATTCCTTCGATTGATCCTGATCTACGAGGGTTGATGTGTTCCGATGACTAACGACTAAGATCAGGTCACACACGGTCCATTGAAAGGGCCTTCTCTAAGGGTGCAGGGGCTCATTAACAATAACGAGCTGGGCAGACCACCTTAACTAGCGCGTTCGCTAATAGTTAATGGAATTCTACCCTAATGATGGTTGTGAATGCGAACACCCATTAAAAAGAGCTCCGAATTGAAATCTCAGTCGCCAATTTTCAATCGCGCGAAGGCAGAATGTGACTTAATACGTGACGCATTTGGTTCAGAACTGCCAACTCTGGAAAAGCTATTGACTGGATATTGTTTCGCCACTTTAGTTACTCTGTATCTTTGATGAAGTACAGTGTTTCTCGATAGAGTTAAGTCGCTCCATAACTATCGGTTCGATATATCGACCAGTGGAAAACTTTTACATCACTCTCCATTTATTATGGTACTACATTTACTTCACATGCAAGAATAACTCTATACAATAAATGTGTTTTGAATGCGGTGTTCTAATAAGATGGAAATTTTTTTATTTTTGTTTTTGAATGAGGTTTAAAGTTTTCAATCTTTTTTTCTAGAGGGATACTTGTAAATGAAATGAAGTTATTAATTTTAACAAAAAAATCTTGTAAATAAAATAAAATTATTACTTTTAATGAAGAAACCTTTCTTTTTTTTTTAAAAAAAATATTCTTTTCATTTCGAAACCTGAAAAAATAGTGATTTATGTCTCAAAATTAAGTAGTAGTTTTAAGTTTCAAATTGGAATAGCGATTTAAGTCTCGTATTTATCTTTTGAATAAGGATTTATGTCTCAAATTTAAATAGTGATTTAAGTCTCAAATTTAAATAGTGATTTAAATGTCAAATTTAAATAGTGGTTTAAGTCTCCAATTTAAATAGTGATTTAAAAGTCAAATTTAAGTAGTGGTTTAAGTCTCAAATTCGAATAGCGATTTAGGTCTCATATTTGTCTTTTGAACAGTGATTTAAGTCTCATATTTGTTTTTTGAATAGTTATGTAAGTCTCAAATTTTTAGCCATAAGGAAGCGGAAAAGGAGTTTTATATGTAACGTATTTATTCCACAACTACCATTTTCGCAAAAGCTATTGAACAAATATTGTTTTTGTGCTTTTAGTTATTCTGTATCTCTGATGAAATACAATGTTTTTTGGACGGAATAAAATCGCTTTATATAAAGTTTCTCTCAATATATCGACCAACGGAAGTGTTTTACGGTATATCCATTTATTTTAGTTCTAGACTACATCTGTGGAACGATAATTCAGTACAATGTCTGTGTTTTGAAGTGTCTGCTGTGCTAGAATATTTATAGAGTATTTTATCTTTAAATTCAAGTTATATATGATTTCTTTCTTATTTTGAGGGCATCGCTAAATTATAGATGAAGAAAATCTCTTATGGTAGAAATTTTTTATACCTTTTTTTCATTAGCATAAAGAATTCTTAACAATTTACTGACTGAAATAATTCTTCTTAAATTTAAACCAGGAAAACATAATTTGAAACCAGAGTAATATTTTTTTAAATTCTAAATTCTTCAATTGTATACGATTTTAATGTTTTTCAGAGGGCTGCTTTAAGTGGAAGGAATTTTTCTGATGGAAATTATTTTTTTCACATTTTTTTAATAAAAGTCTTTTAGGAAATGCTTTCTGACATCAATATAAAAACATTTCATAAAAGACCTCCTGAAGAAATAATGGTCTTTTGATTCCATATATATAAAAAGAAGAAATATCAAATTTAATAAAGGAATCAATTATCGTAAATATCGATAATCTTTCACCTTAATAAAAGGAAATTTATGCCAGCAAAGAAACATATTAAATTTGCAGATATAATGAATATTGATCGATATGTAGAAAAGTAAATGAGTCAAATCGCTAGTCTTCAACTATAAGAAAAAGCTGAATTAAGAAAAGAAACAATTGGTAACATAATATAGTTTCTGTTATCAGACGAATTTGTTAGGGAATAAAAGTTCCAAAAACTTGTAGAACATTTAACATTTAACAGCTGAAATTTAAGCGATTTCATTTTTTTAATTAATTTTTAATTTTCATTAATATTGCTTGCAAAAAGTGTAAAATATTCAAAACAAACTAAATTATCTTTATACATCAATTATTTTATTCGTTCATTTCCAAAAAAGATAATCAATTAATTTATATAATATTCTTAAATAAATTTAAACTTCCAATCAAAGAAACGTTACTGAAGCATTCTTCTATTGGATGTTTCTTATTTATTTCATTGGAATCCTGGTAGCTGTGTGCATTTGGTAGATAGAAATTCGGAAACAATTTTTTCCCTTTCCCATCCCCTGAACAAGCCGGCGGCTTCTTTCCCATTGTTTAATCACAGCAGGCCAACTCCTCGGAACAATAAATCTTCTTTTAAAAATCTTCCTTCTCTCTTCTAGACAGAGATCCCCACGAGAAACTCCTCCCCTCTCTGCCCCCTGAATGGAAAAAGCTCTTTTTAAACAGCGCGTCATAACTTCTTTGGTGTGACGGATGACTTGGCGGAGTTTTGCTGGAATCCCGCCAAACAACCATCAGCGACCACGTGGTCTTGGAGCCCAAACATTCGATCGAGTTCAGACTTTACTCCAGAACTCTTTCTGACACACTTTCAGTGTCAACAACAACAAAGCCGGCAGAAACTTAAATTTCGGGAAGTTTGTCACTAATTGTTTTCGTGAGTCAGCAAACTGCACCAAAGTCGAAAATTCATTTATTTTACAGTATAGGGTGTCATATGAGAAGAATAAATGTGCTAAGATGAAGAAAGAAATATGTGGAAGGCTTGAACTTAGCAGTGGAATAAAAACAGTTTCTTTAATTCTGTTGGAGGAAAATAGAGAATAAATGATTAATAACTACTTGAGCCATATTTTTCATTTTCTTCCTTTTACAAGACTTCACTAAGAATGGTAGCATGTTAATCATTCAATATATTTAAAAACTTATTTTTTAATACTTCTTGTTTGTTTGGTATGTATATATTTAGCATGAATTGCGAAATATGTGCTTGGAGTGGGTGATATCTATCTAATGGATAATATAAAAAGTATGCCTCCGATGGCTAAATATTTGTAAAAGATACGGCTCAATACATTGTCGAATATACAAATAATAATAGCGAATATTATAAAATATATCCATTGAACAGGGAATTATATGTAAAGCATATTAAAAATATCCATTACGTATGTGTCGGGAGGTGAAATAAAAATAAAGTATTTGTAAAAAAAGAAATATTTGTATTGGATAGTGAAATGTATGTTACATGTATTACGAAATACCCTAGTCGGAAGTCATAATTATGGGTAACCGATATAATAAAATATGTGAATCGGAAGGTGAAATGTATGTATTGTATATAACGAAGCCTTTGTAACGGATAATAATGGATAGTACAAAAGGCAGGCATCCGATGGCTAAATATTTGTAAAAGATTCTGAGCAATACATTGTTCGAATGTACAAATAATAATAGCGAATATTATAAAATATATGAATTTAACAACGAATTGTAAGTAAAGCGTATTACAAATACCCATAACATATATGTCGGGAGTTGAAATAAATATAACGGAGGAAACGAAATATTTGTATTGGATAGTAAAATATATGTAACATGTATTACTAAAGACCCTGGTCGGAAGACCAAATGCGTTATCGATATAATGAAATATGTGAATCAGAAGGAGAAATGTTTTGTATATTTCATATTATGAAGCTTATGTTACGGATAGAGAAATGTTTGTAACGTACAATATTGAATAAAATGTGAAGGAACATTATGAAATAAATGTCCGTATCGATATAGACTCTGCGTGATCAATACAGATGAGTTTAACAATTTCACTTGAAAAATTATAAAATAATTTAATTGAATGAACTTTTATTAGTAAAGCAATAAAAATAATTTTCAGGCGCGAAATTTTCAATATAATGAAAAAGGTGAACCTCGCTGCCTTATTTTCACACCATACCAGAAAATATTTGTCTAGCATTTTAACATAAAATATGTCCGTTTATCCATAAAATAACGCCATCCTGTGCCCCCGGTGCCTATAACGCTAAGTTACCTAACCAGTTGGATGAGCACAAGATAGGAGGGAGAGAGAGAGAAAAAAATTTCTAAAGGATAAAAAAAGAGACGATACAGCATTCATGGATTTCCTGAGAGAATACCATCGGTGTCAAATCTTACACGAATCTGTTCAATTTTTTTTGAAGTAATAACTGGATAGAGGGTACAAGAATGCTGAAACAAATGATGATTATGGATTGATTTTACAGGGGAATTAGATTACCAACTGAAAAGGGGGGATTGGCAAATTAAGTTATTAACATATGTATGACAAATAAACAATCACTATAAGAGTCAGAAATACGTAGCATCCATCTGGGTCCTGGGGTTTTGATTTCCATTATGAGATCTAAACATTTGAGGGACTTTTTGAGTTATAGTTTTGGTTGATTATCACAAGGGGAATTCTTGTCTCAACTATTGTAGGTCTTGAAGTGGACTTGGTATTTATGATTATGGTTTACTATGGAGTAGATTTTGCCTCTTGAAATGGTATTTGATGCAACTCTCCTCCACCATTCTTCTTCCGTTTATACAGAGAATTTTTTCATGGATTCGAAGATTTTATACTTTACTCTTATATCACAAAAACTTGCTTTGCAAGAAGGCACTTAGGCCCCGCTCTAAAGATCAAATTCAATTGTAATATTTATTCGGTTTATTAAATCATTAATCAAAATAAAGACTTCTAGTAAAAATAAATGTAAGTAAAATAACAAAGCTAGTTTTACGATATATCAATTATATTTGGTCAGGTAAACTATGTCATAAAAAAATCAATACATAAAATTTTTCTTCCCCTTCTGAAACTCATAAATTTACTTACTCTTAATTTTAAAAGTATTCTCAAGGGTGCAAATTCCCAACTTTTGTTTCGGTGTCTAGCGACCCAGACAATTTTTTTATGTATACGAATGAAAATAAGCATACATAATGCCTTATTTCGAAATGATAGACTGTATAATATGAGTTAACTTTATATATTTTACTTTATTTAAACTTTATACAATTAAAATAAAGTAAAATTTAGGTAAAATAAAAAAGTTAAATAAAGTACATTACTTTATTTAAATTTTATACAATAGTTTGTAGCAAAGATTAATGCGCAGAAGTCTGAAACTTTTATTATGTAACATCTGTACTTGTCAGTCCCTCATATTATAGATGTTTATGAATGTGCTGATGGATAGTGCGAATTAACAGCTACATCGTTTAGGATAGATGAGAAATTTCCATCTGTGGGAATGCTATTAGATTCTGGCTCCATGGCACAGTTCATTATAGTATCGCTTCTAGAGATTATTGAAAGTTATTTTTGCTTTTTTATTTCAAAAGCATTTCAAATTTTATATTCGACTATGAATTTTTTTACTTTTAATAGATTACTATTTGCTACAATCAAATTTTAATGGTTAGTTATTTGAATATTCTTGAGTATTGTATATATAAATATCCCATAGAAAGGAAACAAAGGTTAGCGCGAAAGAGATTTCACAATGGAAGGCGAGACGGAACCAAAGAAATAAAAATTAGTGAGGAGTCTTAAACTTTGCATTTCATTTACAAATTTATTTTTTAAATTAGATAGTAGCAAAAACTAATCAGTTTGAGTTTGTTGGTTCATAAAATTTATTCTTTCTTCGCTGTTGCTATCATCTTCTTTTAGCATTATTTTTATCTTATATTTGGCAATGATTTTTTTTTGTCGGAGGATTACTATTTACTTCAAATGGATTTTAGTGATTAGTTTTGATTTGATTGCTCAAGAGCACTATAGATAGATAGTATCTCATTTGTATGGAAACAAATTTTTCAATCGAATTATGTATTTACATCGAAAGTTTATTACAAATAGTAACGCACTTTTTATTTTTTAATTATTCTTCCAATTAACATGAATTTTTCTATTAAGATTTTGCTTATTTTGTACGTGTCAATCATGTCCTAAATATCATTAATAGGTTAAAAGAGTATCTAAAAAATGTATCTCCTAATAAACAGGAAACAAATGTTTATCCGTTTTCGATTTTAGCAAACAAACATAATTTTATTAGCTAATTTCAGTAAATATTATGCATCAATTTGAATATATTCTGAAGTACTTTAAAGCTAAAATAGTTTTCTACTTTTCACGATGATGATGATGATGATCTCGTGTCCACCTAATAATGGAAGGGGGGGCGTGCTGTAGCTTCTGAGGGCATGGATCCCTTAACACTCGAGAGAAGAAGTCTGACTTCCAGCTCATACGAGGATGGCACACACTTATCACATTCACTTGCACTGCCCATTTTTTACAGGGGGGGGGGGCACAACCCACGAATCACAGATAGAACACAGAACAACAATGATGCCCTGACCGAGACTCCCAGATCACGATGAAGACGCTCTTCCTCAGTGCCAATGCCCCAAAACACTTTTGAAGATGTATGAGACAAATAAATCAAATATTTTGAGGAAATAGAGATTCAGTTAGGAGTGTGGTAATAGTTTTATATGGATAATGTCTTATTTTTAAGTCAGTAACTTTGAAAAAGAATTTCGGACTTATGTTATATTTTGTAAGCACTCTTTTTTAGAATTATGTCTGCATATTTGTTTGCTTTCTCTTGTCTGCATACTAAATGTTCTTATTAATTGTAAGTAGATGTAGAAAGAACGATATGTTTATAAAGATAATTTTAACACACTTGCTGTCATTCTTGATTATGGGAAACATACATTGTATGCAATTTTAATTATTGCATTAATTTATTATTGTATAATCATTCTAAGTAAAATATATATTATGATTATTTTACATTTAATTGTTTAAAATACTATATACGTTTAAGCTGAGAAGGCACTTTAAAACAACAACATTATGAGCAGTTTATGTGTCAATTTATGTTTGTTTTTAAAAGTTATTGATTCTTATAGCCATATGCTCTAAGGAATATTGTTAGGTTAAGTCTGAAATCTTGTACAGTTTTTATTGAATATTTTTTTAATACTATGAAGGAATGTGTATTTAATACTTTTCACTTTCCTCTCTAAATTGTTCTATAGGATAGAATCAAAAGATTGTGAAACAAATAAAATCTTTCTCATTACTATTCTTTGTTAAACAAAATATATTATTATTATTATTTGTTAAACAAAATAAATTATTGTCATTAATATTCTTTGTTAAATAAAACAAATGCAATAAATCAATAATAAGCAAAACTTCTTCATGTTCTTTTATGAAGCTTGTTCAATAACAACACCATCGGGGAGGCAACCGTTGTCATCTGAATACATTATTTCGATAGCGGGATCTATTTTGTCGAAAAGGATTTTGGAAATGATGCGTACTGAACGCGGATAAATGTACTTCAATAATAATTAAAGATTCTGAAGGTTATGAGAAAAACATTCTTCAAATTATTATACTACTTTCACAAGTTAAAAATTATGCAGTGCATTTAACAATTATGATTTCATATGACTAAATATTCATTCACCCACTTGTATGATTTATTTAAAATCTTACAGGTGGGTGAGTGAATATTCAGTATGATTTATTTAAAATCATTCGTCCCTGAACTCTTTAAATTATTTCTAATCATACTGTTTTCAATCTTGTTCCAATTTTAAAGGTCTTATCTTGTTGATTTGTCTGAAATGCTGTACGATGTCTGAATTGGTTTTCGATTTTCATATAATATAAAATGCACATTATTATAGAATACTGCCTTCAAATATCCATTTAAATTATCCTTTATCGGGTACTTTTGAAATTTATCGCACTCTTACAGATTTTTTTTGTAAATCTTGGAAATTTTTTATTTTATGAGAGCATTTGTTATAAAATGCAAATAAAAAATCCTTAAATATTTTTAACTTCCACTTTTCGTAAATGTTTTTTGTATGGAGGCTTCAAACACTTGAGCTATTTCTATGCGTCTGATAATAGCAAAACGGGTTCTTACTTTATACATTCACAAAGAACTATTTCTATTATTTTCTTGAAAACTAAGTTTATAATTATTTATAATAATTATATATAATAAGTTTATAACCATAATATTACATTGTAACAAATGTTCTGGAAAACTTCATATGATCATAATAAAGTAGCCAATCAGCATATACGTGAGAAAGCTAGCGTAGTTGTGATTAACATTATTTTTTAAAGAAAACAATGTAGCAATCGAATTGTCAATGAAAATACAATATTCTTATTTAAATCAGTTTTTTAAGGATCAATATATTTTTATAAAGTTTCATGAATTTCAGAAAATAATAACAACATTAAGAAATCAATCAAAGTGAGTGTTGAATTCTTTAATTTTTCAGAATCGTAACATGTTTCCAGTTTAATTTTGTATTGTAAGGAAAAAAAAGGGTTTTTTCATATATTCGTCATAACTGATTCGATTGATATAATAATAAATTTATACAATATATTTGTGAAAAAATAAAAATCAACGTAACAGATTTTGAGTTATTAATTAACCTGAATAAACGGAAAGATTAAATTACTAATAAATATTAAATTAATAAAAACATTTTTAATTTAATGAAGATATCCACAAAAATACAATTTGTAATAAGGAGATTTCTGAGGAGATAATTTTAATGAGGTAATTAATAAAAATTTAAATATCAATGTTTTGAACATTGCAATATTTTTGCCCCGGTACATTTTGTTTCAAAAAAAATTGTAAAAATAATACTATTAAATAGGAAGAAAAATAGGATCACTTACATTTCAATACATTTTAATTCACTGATGACTATTAAAAATGCTTGTTTGCATTATAGATTTGCTCAATATTTTTTATCACATGTTAAAATAGATTTTTCGTTTCCTATTTATATAAATTGAACTGTAGTATATGATATATAGAAAAAAAGAAGTGCTTTGCTCGTAAAGTATTAGAGGATTTAATGTTATATTCATTAGATTTAACATCAAAAATATCTCACTGAACCAATACTTTGGAAACATGAGATCCTGTTGGCCAAAGACTTTTATTGTTCTTGGATCCCGTGAGATCACTTAAGAAAATTATAGGCGTGGCCCATCGAAAACCTAATCCACTCTCAAAAAAGAGCTTTCCCACTGCTAAAAAAATAACATGACGATTTTTTTCTTCTATTGTGAGCAATACTAAAACAGACTTCATTCCTATAAAAATACTTCTTTACTACGAAAAGTATTGATAATTATTTATCGTTTCAAGCCACATTTCCGAGTACGATAGCAATTTATTATTGTATGTTAATAAATATCTCTTAAAGAGAAGAATTCTATATTTCTTGCGAACGAAAGAAAAATGTTTAAATGATATATTGAAAAAAGATAGAATATTTTATGGCAAAAAGGATGGAAGTCTTTTCTCAAAGCTTATAAATTTTATTTCTTATTTTACTTAACCTTAAAACAAATAGGATACATATATATGAGTCACTCAGTACTGAGCCCATGTGAATTCATGATCTTTATAATCCATGTTCATGAAAATATGAGTAGAAAAATGTTTCACTTTTTTAACAACCCTTATTTTTAATTTTGAGATTTGATTAGTTGAAAACTTATGTGAATATGGCGTTTTTCAATAAATTTTCAACTACATACATTTGTATATTCTGAAAAGTATATTAAATATTTATTTTTCAACCATCATTTTGAGTAATGCATTATTAAGGCAATTTGTTTAGTGGCCAAATGGATTATGAAGTACAGTTTTTGAAATATACAAAATATGCTAAATTCAATTCAATTTTGTTTACGACATGTATTTATTAAGAAATTGTAAACCTTCCAATAATGTTCTGAGTAAATTCTTAAATACCCTTTTAATCTGTAATTTTAAAAACGTAACTAAGAAGTCATTGTTTATTTCATCCAGAAGTGTGAAGATAAGATGTTTGTTTCTTTGTTTCTTGTATTAGATTGTTTTTGGTTATACGTTTTTGGTTTTTCTTTCTTTAGCGATAAATTTAGCTAATACATAAGCGAAAATAGTTTAGAAGAAAACAGTTTAACCTTTCTACAGGTTGATTAGATAAATGAACGGAAAAAAGAGGAAATAAGAAAAAAAATCATGATTTTTAGTTTTACCGACTGTAACTTAAAGTTAATGTTTGGTTTCAGTAAATAAGAATATGCACTGAGGGACTTCTGTATTTGAGGGAAATTATTAAAAAAAGAGTTATAAATAAAGTTAATATATGCTTTCAATTTAGTTTTATAGATTATTAATTCTATTTTACAAACTTTCCTTACTTTTTGGGTAGTGCAGGTAAATATTTTACCTTTTGCACATTAGATTGTAGAAAAACAGTCAACTAAAAACAGCAATACTAAATTTTCGTACACTATGCAATCAATAGCCGTTATTTACATACCAGCAAATATGAAGTTAATAAACACTCTGCCATATCATGCTTGCATAAAATTTATCCAATATTCTCAATATATCCGATACTCGAAAACATATGCAATATTTGTGCCATGAAAAATTTCTTCTTTCTAACTCTTTAAAAACGAAATTAACGAAATTATTTAAATGACAATTTTAACAACCGAAATCCGTGGGAACATAGTTAACCCTTTGCAGTCCGTAAAATAATTAGATGCAAAATTATTCACCTAATACAGAGATTTGTTTATTGCTATGAAAAATAAATATTTATAATTCTTTTAAGTTGAATTTCTTTGACAAGTTAATTTACATCTCTTAACCATTATGTGGGAGTTTTTAACATTTAAATTTGAAAACTAAATAAATAAAACGTCAAAATGATGCACAGTCTTAAATGTCGAATCACAACTCGACATCGAACCGAAAAGAGCTAAAGGGGTTAAAGAAAAAAACTTTTACCACGACCGTAGCTCTTTTACAAAAGTTTGGGGCACGCCAAAAAATGAAAAAAAAAAGCTTTTGCAATGTTTATAATTGAGTCTTTTCTTTGACAATTGTTGGGTTCAACGTTTCTAGCTTTTTCCAAAAGATTTATCAATATTTAATTTCAATTCAAGGTAGTTCAATATGATGTACTCCGAGACCTAAGTTTCGTTTAGAAAGATTAGTTCAGAGAGAGGCGTTGTCCCCAAAAGAAAAAAGGACCGATGCATAAAGCATTGTAACAAAAGAGAATACTCGATCTGCACGCAATCAGATGATACTTGTCTTTATGTTCAACAAGGCTATTCGAACGGGATCCCAAATATTTGTTTAACCTATCCTCCTCCCTTTTATAGAGATAAGGACAGGTATTATTCGGCGGACAACAGGGTATCTTTATCTGCTTGTGTCCACTGGCCAAACGTTGAAAGGGAAGATGGCATAAGGTACTATCCAATGGCTCTTAACTGAGACTACTAGTTGATTGCACAGTTTCTTGAAATTATCTGCTCAAAATCTTTAAATTTAATATAATATATGAGAAATAATCCCACATAATTCTTTATGTAAATCAAACGTTAAAAAAAGTTTGAGTTTTTTTTTGAATGACTTAGGAAGAAAGATAATCTTTTGAGCATAAAGCTTTCATTTATTGCTTTCCCCCCTTAAATTAAATAATTCCCTATAAATTAAATAATAACATCAATCTCAAATGAAAATAAAATATAACGTAATTAAACTCTTTTCCAGAAATTTCAAAAATATCATCAAAATTGTACTAGAATAATAATAACAAAAAAATTGTCAACATTTTCTTCAAAAATATCGTGATTTTTTAGTGGTATTTTTTTTATTTTATACTAATAATATTGCAGTTGATTTTTTGTTCACACTTCGTATGTATACAAAAATGATTATTATTTTCTAAATTACAAGTATCTAATACGTATAATGGAATTTTACTAATGAAGAATATCTGATGGGCGTCACAAAATTTGCTTTATAAAGAATGCCTGACGGATGTCACAGAATTTACTTTGTGAAGAATGTCTGATAAATTCACCGAATTCACCTTATAAAGAATGTGTGATAGATGCCACAGATTGATATTTGATGATGATTTTGTGAATTCAAATTAAAAATATTTTCGTAAAAATACAAGAAATACAATTCAAATCAAACTTTATACACGAGAAAGTATACAATTTAGTTGAATGGTATTATAAAGAATTAATAAAATTCATATTTTATATGATAATGACGCGAAAGAAGGGGTGTAGTAGCTTCTGAGGGTATAGAACGCACGAGAAGCCGAGGACAGGAGTCTGACTTCTTTCTCATATGTGCATGACGCACATATACACTAGCTTGCACAGTCCCTTTTTATAGAGGGCACAATCGCACACCTCACGGATAGTACACAGAAGAACAATAATGCCCTAACCAGGACTCGAACATGGGACGCCTAGATCATAAGGTACTTCTGTGTCAGGACGCCTGCTAAATTTCATAAACAAGAAAGATATATTTTGTATTTATTTCTTGTATATTAAATAAATAAGCAAAATTTCATCGAACAAAATATTCTTACTCGCTGTAACTTATGGCATTGTTTTAGTATACATAAAAAATTGATAAAATTGTTGTGATATTACAGATCTTACACATTATTCTTTCATGCTACGGATAATCCTTTCTTCTTTTCCTTGATTTTAAAATATTTCTTCTTAACTATCCTCAAATTTAAAATTTATTAATTAAACTTTCGCTGAAGTTATAAAACATTACACTACAGTAAAGTGGGACAACCCAAAAAAGGGATTTCACCCTAGTCCAATAGTCGAGGAAGCGAAATTGCTGAAGTTTAATTTTAATACAATTTCTTTGATAGATATACCATCGAAGGCAAACCATTTCCCTCCTTTATCATAAGCAACCTGTTGTTCCATCCAATTCCCATCCCTGGAGGGCCACTCAATCCACTGTCGTCGTCGCTAGGATGTCAGTGTTTTTTCTCCTATTTCTTTTCTCTCTCTTTTCATCTCTGTAAGCAGCCTGGGGTGATGAGGGAGGGGTTGTATGTTCGTTGCACGCCATTTCTCTGATCGCTCATCCCTCAAAGTCAGCACACGACACGCACCCGCCCGCAAATGACCCTCTCCAGGAGCGTCGTATCATCATTACATGGAGGGGTGGACGGAGATAGCGTGTCCTCTTCTAGAACCCCCCCCCCTCTGCGAAGGGCTCTTGTTTTGTTATTCATCACACAAGGTATACCATCTACAATATGGGATAATATACTCATCTCTAAGAGTAGATTACTTATCGTTCTTTGGCTCTACTCGAATTAATTGAAACAGGATGGGGATTGCCTCTGTCGTATTATGAGCTTGGCTATCATGTTATTAAAGGATTGATTACATGCTTTATATCTACTTCTCTGCAAATCAGTACAAAAAGAAGTAGGAAAATATGTATTGATTTATCTCAAAAAAAATCGGTTCATATCATTTTCTATGAGATAAACTGTATCTACTATGAATATGGTGGGAGACAAAATTAATCTTCATGCTATCAAAATAATCATTACAAATGATGGCTTGCAAGATTGCTGGTTTCCTTGATGTCATTTTGTTTCTCCTTTCTGGAATAGAACTACTTGTAAATAATTGCTATTTTAAAATGTATTTCAACACTTGGATAATCATTATATTCCAATTTAATTTTATTTGTTTTTTTGACAATGGTCTAATTTTGCGCATCTTTAAATCATAGATCCCACTGAAAGAAATTATTCAAACACAGTCAAAATTAGGAATTTCTTTAGTCCATTCCACTTATATTACAACAGTAAAGCTCAGAAATTAAGAACATCTGAAACAGTAAAGACTGTTTAAACCTCTATGGCACGTACTTACGTTTCACGAGAGATTTATATTGATGGTTTGAAAAATTATTGTAAATTGATGGTATTGACAGCTGATTGTAACACAACTTGATATTTGACAATTGATTGAGTCACAAGAGTTACCTTGAAAACAATTTTTAATGCCAATTGAACTGTAAAATAATAAGAATACTTTTCATCTCTCTTTCACCATTAGACTATTTTACAAACGGTTCTCCGAATGTTGGTCTTTGAATTCAACTTGTATTGATTTTCTCAGTAAAAAAGAAATATTTTATATGCATTTTATGTTTGAAATATTCATTTAAATTAATTTAGGATCTTCATTTTTACTGAGAATATATAATCTATGCATTCAAACTTAATTTCTAACAATTACTACTGGTGTAATAAATCACTTTCAAATTTGAGATATTTCTATTAATAATCTTAATTTTATATTCGGCTTTATTTTTACTTTGATGAGTACTTAAATACTGTAATCTTTAATTTTAAAAAATTCGTGAAAAATGTGAATTATTTAGCTTCCCAGGTTTTGTTGTTTCTTACTTATAAAATCATTTAAGTTGAATATAATTCCCAGAGTTCCAATTTTCGATAAATAATCCACGAGAATTTCTTTTAAAACTGTCTATTTCAATGCATGTCCAGAGACATAACATTGAAATCCAAGTCCCAATCATCATATTTTGGGAAACTGATAGATAGTATTTTTGTGCATTTATTTTATGCTTTTAAGTCAAAAAAATGACGGAAATGAAAAATCAAATTTAAGTCCCCATATATAATTTGCATTTGCAGTTCAAAGCCCCTGCCATACAAGGTATATAAATATATAGGTATTTGACTCCAGAATTAAAGGATAGCACTGCAAATTTCGTGGTCCCCGTTTATTGTAACCTATTTTATTTTATATGTCCAGCGACAACCTAATATTTAAAATTTTCTATTTTTATACAATAGTTAATCATCTTACAATTACTTTTCTTTTATTAAATATAAAACTGACTTTTATTAGGTGATTAAACCCATATAGATTGCTTTGAGCAAAAGGGATTGTTTTATTGAAAGTATGTTAATATTCAGATTTTACCATAGTTATTTGGAAGCATTTATCAAATGTGAATTTTTGTTCATATATTTTACCAAATCAATCAAGAGAAAATGATGCAGTTGACAAAGAATCCGACTAAATTTTGACGACCGACCTCTTAGGTTTCAGAACTTCCAAAATCAGAACAATATTATATTGGAACTATGTTTGTTGCCCTGTGAATAGAATTACTCAAAAATATTTTAGTAAAAAATGGATAAAATTGGTTATTGAGAACTTCGTGTAAAATCTTTTAGAGAAGTGTGTCTTCCTCCTGTTATATACAACCGACCACCCCGCCGCCACTTAACGTAGCAGTATCGACAGGATTTTTTGCGGCCCATTGTGGAAGAGAAGTCTCTCTGTTTGGCTTTCCGAGTGTAAATGAGCACGATAACAACAACAAAGAGAATCAGAAAAAAAAATTGCTATGGAGATGATGATGATCCATGTCATATTTTGAACAAAATCTATCAATAAATTGACTGTCTGTATATTTACATACATGTAAAGCAATACTTCTTGCCGTTGGTACTTATGGCACAGCAGAATTACAACCGGAGGTACGCTTCTCTTGCTTTTAACAAGTAGCGCTATCTAGGTCCAAAAGTACGACTTAGCTACAACACGTCACAACCCTTTTTAGGGGGCGAACCTAATTCATGTATTTTTCTTTCATCTCAGATCTGGAACAGAGAACGATCACCTCTGATCCAGTACCCTCAGTGATATTACCCACGACATAGAGGATTTTGCAACCACGAAAGATTTAACGAGCACCAAACACCAAACATTCGGGGAATCTTTTGGCCAGTGAGTTTCGAACTTGCAACCTGAGGAGATTAAGTCCAACGTTCTACCAAGCAAACTATCCCGCCTCGCGCTACTTTAAATCACAGTGATTAAAACAAATGAAATTTGGTATGTGATCTGATTACAGTTGTAAATAAATTTAGATTTTATTGAAACTGGAAACAAGTTATCACTATGCATATTGGGATTTTTGGTAATCGAGAAAAAATACACTTCTAAAATGGATTTCTAATAGATCATTCCTTAATTAACATTCACCAGTGGTATTTGATTAATATATTTTCAACAGTGGCACAAAATTACAATTTTCTTTATTAATACACTACGGAGCATACAGCTTTCATTTGTAGAGCTCTGAAAATAAAAATCTAAGCACTCGTGACATTCATAACCATGACTAAAATCCCCCTTTTTTCCTTTGTTTGAAAAAGGGATATCTTTATTACAGGGATTACTAGAGAATTTTACTTCTGCTCGTTACTATTATAATTTGTAGCAATTATAATCAGTAACTAGTAACGTTTTAATCAGTAACAATCAATAATAATCAGTAACTTTTTTAGATTGTTTACGGCTTTATGAAATCAACTTATTTTAATCTTTCTCTTTGACTTAAATTCATTATTATTTCAAGCAAATTATGCATTCTATAAATATGCAATATTTCTAGATAAAGCTTGCGTGTGATCAATGATAACATCCAAAGACGAATACTAAAATTCTTACTTAAATTTATGAAGAAGTATAACGAAGGTTTAATCTTCTGATATATTTTCCGTGTTACACGAATAAGATACTTTTTGTAAAATACATGTTAAATTAAAAAAATAGTAAAAACTAACCGATGATCAAGAAATGCTCTTCCCATGCATCATTCTAAAAGAGATTCATAATAGATAATAGAAAGAAAACATTTTTTAATATAGACTTTGGAAAAATTATAAAGAAACGATTGGAAATAGAATGTGTCTGCTTCTACAGCATTTTACATTTTGCATTCAAAACATTTTCTGAAGTTTTTTTATAAGATATTTTGAATTAGAGGTCTTAAGTCTGAAAATTTTTATGAATCTATCTTTGGATATATTTGCAGAAGCTTATACATCATCGGGAACAAAAAATATCCAGAAATGGGTAGGATACTCTATTCATATCAGGGTTTTGAAAAAAAAAATACTTGCCATATAAAACTTTATCTTATTGCAATGATTTTTGTATTTATATCTTCAAAGGCTCCTTCAGAAACAAATACAATAAATAGATACTCTACTTTACAGGAAAAGTATAATAAAACCGTCTGCAAACGAATTAAAGAATACTGAATGCATGCAATCAAATCATGCCAAAGCGCGTTCATGAATAACTATGTCACCGAGAATTAAATGCAGTTTCATTCCCCAAAAAGAGATTGTCCGTACTTCAATGAAAAGAAGCATGGCCAAGAATAAGTTTCCTTCCGGTCTTTTATTACTCCTTGATGCGGACCAAATGCCCATTGAATTAATTCTATTTTAACTGCAAAGGATTCAATTTACTGATAGTTTTCTGATTATTCTGTTCGGTACACAAGTTACGAGTTCAAAAAAAAAGGCGGATGAAATCGCTTCTCATAAGGTTTGTTTTGTGAATCTTCGAATGAAAAAAAAAACTTCTTTTTTCGAATATTTTGGAGCAGGAAAGAAATTAAAGAATTGAGGGAAAGGGGCGGGAAAAGGATAGGGACAACATCCGAACAAAACGAAAGAATGATTCCTTCATTTTACATTAAGAAACAGCCAATAAACCTTCTTCTTGAAATACTCCCTCACTTTTTTACCTCCTTTTTCTGTTCCCCATCCCAAAACCCCCACAGCTATAAAGCATTTGTTTATTTTGGCAGAATCAAAAACTCGTTTCCGATTGCAGCCACCATTCTTGCCCACCAACTTTACTAAAACCTAAGAAAAATATTCATTTTTTGTGTGTGGAATGTTTATGCTCCATGTATTGCGACAAATAATAGTTAATAGCTGAAAATCGAATGGCAGCTTTTCATATTATCTATAAAAATATAATTTCTTTTTTTCCCTTAATCTTGATCTTAAACAAATAGTCTTTCATTTGGCCATCTTTCTTACATGGAGGTTGCGCATTTTCCTCGTGTTCTAGGAGTCCCGAGGTCGAGTCCCGGTTTGGGCATGGTTGTTCTTCTGTGTGCTATCTGTGAGATAAGTGATTGTGCCCTCCTTTAAAAAGGGGTGAATGTGAAGAGAGTGTAGCTAAAAGTCGTGCTCTTGACCCTAGTTGGCACTACTTGAAAAAAGAGACGCTTCTCTACGGGTTAAAATCCGCTGATGCATCAGCGGGGCTTGTCCATGGCAAGTGGCATAAGTAACAACAACAATCTTTCACTTGTAAAATACTAGGATCTCTACTTATTAAACATTCCATTTCAGGGAAAAAATCTTTTATTTACAGAAAAAGGGCAAGAAAATTGATTATATTTTACATTAGTTTAATTTTTTGGGCAAAATGCTTGGCTATGCTAGAAATATTTGGAGGGAAAATTGAAATCATCATAATATTATAATTTGGAGAATTCTTGAAAAAGACCCTTTTTCTAAGCTATGATGACCCGTTATGCATAAATTAAGTTATTTAGCAGGAATCTAGCACATTAACAACATACAATCATTCGAATAGGAAGTGAATACTTGGTCCTCCTAGTTGGAACTTCACATTCTTCTACGTACATTATGGTAAATTCTCTTTTACAAATGGTTGGTGTGATTTGGAGGTGTAAAAACAATTTTGGTAATTTCGAGATATGATTTCACTGAAGAACCAAGTAGATATATGTATAGTGCAATCCCGATGAAGCCACTCATTGTCATTTAGTTGCATTCAGAAAGTCCGAAATGGGGAATATTAGTTCGGATCTTATCAATTATTCAATCAACTGACCAATGTATAAATTTTAAGGTTTCTTTTCAAAAAATGCATAAATTTAAGACATTAATGTAATTGTATAAATTAATATCGATGATATATGATCATTAGACAAGATTAAACCTATTGTTAAATTTTATAGGGATATCACACTTTTTCTTAAAATTCTTAGCAGAACGAAAAAATATACGTGTGTTCATATAATGATTAGTAATCCTGTAAAAGTGGCCCTGATTTTTGAGTTTAATTGTTTAGGATAATTACACAGTTTGAAGATACAAGGTTAATTAAGGCTTATCTTATAATTCTGAATCGAGAATTCAGATGCTAAATCCAATACCTGAGCCAAAACTACTTCATTAAAAACTACTTATATACCACTTCATTAAAATATCTTATATCTCTCCCTAAGCTGTAAGACACTCGTTCTTGGTGGATTTAATGTTTTCGAATCAAAAACAAGGAGAATAATTTCAACGGAAGCCAGTTTCGATACCATGGTCTTAGTCTCCTGGGAACAAGGTTCTCCAAATTTAGTTTTTTCTTATTTTGAAATTAGTTTTTTCTTATTTTAAGGTTTGAAACAACCTTAATGATGAAAAGGAGTAGGCATTTCTTTCCTCTACCACTTTCGAAATTAATCTTCCACCATTTATCCCGTTATTTTAGAGATAGCGTGAACTTGGGCCGCACTTAAGACAGACCTGTTATAAATTCTGTTTTCGAACTTGGAGCCCGCTGGTTCTAAAGTCGAGTCCTTATCATTAAGTTCTCCCAGATTCATCATGAAGTAATGAAGGCTTATGACGACTTACAAAGCTGGATAATATGAATAATAAACCTCTGAATAATTATAAGAATATTAAGGATATATGGAATTCGTAATAACATTATTTGCACCATCAAACTTAAGCAATATTGAACTACAAAATTAAATAATTAACTTTATTGATATTATCGATATAATTTATACTATTTATAATACATGGCTAATAATATTAAAGGTGTTTGTGTTTGTGTTTGTATATCTGCGGGTGTTTGAATGAGAATGTTAGTACTCTATAGGTCAGATTTTTTAACTCTATTGTTAAAAAAATTGGAATATGGTGATAAAAATATGAACCTTGATGTAATTTTTTAAAATGTTAACTGTTAAGGCGAGTTTTTACGCAGATTTTCAATAAAATTCAAAATCAGAATTGGACATTGAAATTTTTTAGCTATATTAATTCATATTTTAATGTATACTAATTTGACAAAAGCTAAATTTTTCTTGAAAATTTACACACACACACACACACACACACACACACACACACACACACACACA
>JAOUZG010025633.1:8030871-8057121 GCA_026289955.1 Argiope argentata
ACACACACACACACACACACACACACACACACACACACACACACACACATGGGATTTTTCTAACTTTAAAGAAAGCTGAGAAAGATGGATTTTGTTGTTTATCTGCGCAGTTTATAAAACGAAATAAAATTGGTACTTATGTATTAGACCGTAGCTACAGATTTGACGGCGTCGCCAATGAGTTGCTAAATCGCCAATAATGGCAAAAAAACCACCATTCTTTAAAAAATTGTTGATAGCCTTAACATTTTGTTGGTTTTCTTCGCGTTGACAGTTTATCGCCAAAATTGAGTCCGTAGCCAATGAGTTACTAAACCGTTGGCGTCGTCGGTTTAATACATAAGTACCCTAAAATTACTGTTACCTGAAAATTGAGAGATAGATAAGTTGTCCATTTTCGATTTTAATAATTCTGTAATTTTAACTTTTATCAATTTGATTATTGTATATCTAAGTGAAAACTATTTATGAAATTAATTATAACCAATGCCTCAGTTGAATCAGTTTATCGCCCTTGGTGACTTTATGCATAATAAATCAATAATATTTTCTGATCAATTGGCACACGCACTGAAAGGGATTTTTTTTAAAAAAAAAATCAACATAATTTGCTATATTCTTTGACATATGCATGATAACTATTATGCATATTACATAATACCATTCATCAGTGATTTAGCATTAACGTGATGTATTTAGTCAAAGGACAAGTATAGGAGTGGGAAATACTTCTCTTAATATTCATAAGTCTGATATCGTAGATTAATTTCACATTACCTTTAGAGGCTAACCTTTATCAGCCAAAAGAAGCAAAGTAATTCAACTTCTGATTCGGTAGTTTCATTATTTGCTCCACTGGCATATGGATAGAATCTACTGGCGCGATTCTCATACAAAAATAATCTATGCGTGCATGTGCGAATCTACTCGAATTAAAACAGAATTCTGTTAGAAGGCAGATTAGAGGGGTGAAAGAATGTGAAGTGTGTCTTTAAATATTAACAACTCTCTAATAATTGATAAGCGATTATATTTAGTTCATAATTATGACTGATGTGCACTGCACCATGAATAGACAAGTATGTGGATGAATGGGTGTTGGTGCTATGCAAGAAAGACTATTAGAACTAAAATTACCGAATTTTCATGGTAGAACTGTGTTTCCTAAGTTTTTTTGTTTTAATTAAGAATTAAAATAAATAAGGATATTTTTCCACCATAATTTAATGATGATGATTACTATAGCATTTTAAAATACAAAAAAAACTATCCACTTTTTAATTTCAATTTAACAATCACATAATTTTTATTTCATTGTAATTATTATTTTTCTCTTCCATTCACGATAATGAATATAAAAGATCTGGCTTATTGTCTACGTTCGCATATACAAATTATAAAGAAAATATTGTAAACGTCAATAAATTCGAGCTCGGAAATGTTATTTTGGCAAATCTCCTTGTTTTATGAAAAAATAATCACCTGAATTTAAAAAAAAGTCATAAAATAAACATGTACATAAAGCACGATATCAGAAAGACGCTCTGAGATACATGGTTGAAATTTGGTTCATAAAATTAGGACTAAATGTGCAAATTTCCAACACATTTTAATGAAATATTTCTAGAAGAAATCTGACTGTTGGACTATTCAAGTACAAGAGAACTTAGTAGTTACAAAATATAAAAAACTAAATATATATACAAGTTACGAATCTAAAATTTAGGTTCTTATCAAATTTTCAATCAATTCCATCAAATGGTTGACTGCCAATTCTCCTATACTTTGCAATAAATGTAATAATTTGTAAATGCAATGCTTTAAATCACATAAATTCAGAGTTTTATCTTGTGATCACAGCTATAGTTTTGAGCCAAATTTTAATGTTAAATTACTTTCAAAGAATAATAGCAAAATACACATTCTTGCAAGATATTCAGTAAAAATGCTAGATTCAAGCTAAATTTCTATATTTGCTGCGTGAGAATATTTCATCAATGTTATGTGAAATATTTTAGGCATTAGTTTTGGGCTACAATTTTATATAGCGGAAGAGAAATTAGACCTATAACTTAGAGCATGCGGGGAAGTCCCGAAGAGGTTTCTTTTAAAAGTATGGTTTCTTTTTAAAGTATGCTTTACACTAAAATTTTTTATATTTGGGCAATTATAGTTATTATCAGAAGTAAGAAATGAAAGACAACATTTTAAACAGATATTTTGCAGCCGTCCTGGCACAGAAGTAGAGTGTCTTCCTCGTGACCAGGGTTCGAGTCCCGAACAGGCCATGGTAGCTCTGTTTGTGAGGCATACGAATGTTCCCCTCTGTATAAAGGGGCTGTGCAAGTGAATGTGATGAGTGTGTAGCTAAAGCCTTTGGCTTTAGTTGGAGTTACTTCAAACAAGAGACGCTTATTTCGGCTTTCATTCCCTGAGGCATCAGAGGGCTTGTCCATAAGTAATAACAATAACATATATTTGTGAACTTTCCGGTAACATAATAAAACATATAGAAATAAATGATCGCTCTTTCAGGATTTAAAACTTTGACTTTTTGGTTAAAGAAGATCGAATTTATTATTAGAAGAAGATTGTGTATTCAATAATTCCCTTGCATTACCAAAATCTTGAAATATATTCTACATTACGTATGAAAATTCAATGCAGAATTTTATTTTTTATGAAATATATAATAAATTAACTAAGATATAGGAATTGGTTGAAGTTCAATGGCTAAAATTACATTTCAAATTTCATGTGAAATGTCAAAAGTTTTATATCTCAGTTAAAAGAACTATGCAATGTTTCTAAAATAGAAATAATTAATTTATCTATCAATTTTTGATTTTTTAAAATATTTAGCTCGGAATCTACTAAGATTATATGACTACAAAAAATCAATTAAAACTTTCCTTAATAATATCAGCCAAAGAATAGTCATTCATAATACATTTATGTCTGTATTTAGCCCGTTTTATTTCAATGTTTTGGAAAAGTGATAAATATAATTTTTTTAAGTGGTATGATCAATACGAAATCTGAATTTGTATTTTTATATTCAATTCTCTTGATGAAAGTTTAGAGCTTTCGAAAGTGGTTATTAATGGCGATGGGGGCAAAAAGTCTATTGTTTGGTACGGTTTGAAATCAGAAAATAAAAGAATCGGAGTCAAATCTTTTCGTTTCTGAAAATAAGTGGGAAGGTAACTATTTATTTCTCGATTCCTGCATCTCTTCCATTCCTCATTTTTAATTGAAACTTTTTCCGCTATTTCTTTCAATGACAGACAGAATTCATGGCCCGAGGCTCCGGAAGACATATTAGCGATAGAATTGGATAACTCAACTCTTCTCAATCCATTCTTTGCAAATAGATGTAGTCAAAGAAAAAACAAGACAGTCATAATGTTTAGATTACCAAGGGGCTTCTTTATGTAAATTAAATAATCTTTAATAGGACAAGTTTAGCTCTAAGTAAAATAATTTTGAATATGGATTTTGGCAGGCTGAATAATAAACTTTTAGAGAAATAGCATCTAGTAAGTTATTTGCCAATTCTGAAAGATATACTTAAGTGAAAGGTTTCAAGGTTAACAGAAGGATACGCTATAGCAGATATAAAGTTACTTGGTTAATTATTTCTAGGAAATAAATAAGATAACATGCAACTACAAAATATAAATAAAACACATTCAAATATAATCGCGAAAAATTGTGCACTACCGTATTAAACCATAGTAGGAAAAATGATAAAATATTTATATGCGATGCATAGAGTTTAAAGTATTAGGAAATAAATATAATTGGATAATATTCTTTATATATAACACTGTAATATACTTAATAAAAATTATTATTTGGATTTGGTTTAAAATATAAAAATTAAATTAAAGCAAACTTAGCACATGGTAGCTCTTTTTGCAAATAAAAATATCCAGGAGTTACATATTATTATTTAAAATTTTATTCTGTATAGATTATAATCCCATAAGAGGTGGTTCTTTTATTCCAATGAAACATCTGTGTGTCAAGAATATTTTACTAAAGACAGTTTAGAGAATTGAGAAACGATATAAATATGAAGCTCTCTTAATTTGTCTTAGTAAGACATTTATTAACTTGAAAAATATTATTCTATGTTTAGAGTATTTTTTTACGCTGGTAGTGGGTTAGAGACACCTCTAAGGTCAAAATTAGAGTAGGTCGATTATTTTTCTCATCGAAAATCTAGAAGAAATATATATATATATATATATATATATATATATATATATATATATATATCCCTTTTCAACAAGATTATAATCCACAAAAAGAAGCTTAAGCGATTTTCACCCTGAATAGAAAGATAATATAAGGCATATCTTTCCTAATAATAAGGATGCATATGTGTATTTCTGTGAATGTGTATCAGTATTCCATAGACCAGACCATTTAACCTAAAGCTACCAAACTTATATAATATTTTCGAAGGTAAAAACGTATATCTTGCGCCTGGCCTTTTAAATTTTTTACTATAATTTTATTAGAATTAAGCAGGATTTTGAAATTTTCAATTAATACCTCCAAAAGTATTATTATTGCAATTTTTTTTAAGAATTGATTTTCATGATCTATTGCCAAAGAAAAAAATCAACATCTCCGGTAATATAGAACGTATATGGTTTATGGTGATCTCATTCTGAAGCCGATAATATTGACAAGTTTTTGATAAATTTGACAAATTTTAGTTTGCTCGGAATTTTTTTGGAATTCAAAATTAAAAATTTTGGCGATTTTCTGATTTTGTTATTCGCCAAAGTTTCAGCGCTTTTTAGTCAATACTGTAGTTTGCACGCTTTTTTTGTAATTCAGAATTAAGAGTTTTGGTGACATTTTGAATTTAAACTTCGTCAATGTTTCAGCGCTTATAATTCACCTGTAAATTTATGTATTATCATGAAACTGATGTCCCCTTAATGGTTTATCATTGTTCTTTCAGAATTTGCGCTATGGCTTGTTATATTATTCGCTATAGCTTGCAAATAGGACAAGAATGAAATAATGTTTTATGATCCCCATGGGCTCTTCAATCTCCTTCTTTCGTTTTCAGAATTGATCACACTCACCCTGTATATCGATAGAGAGAGAAAGAGAGAGATCTTCAAAGAAACGATAGCTTCAATACAACTTACTGGCCGTCAGACGTGGGAACAAGAGACATGGGGAAGAGAATAATAATAAATAATAATTATCAGTTAGTTTCTATAATTATAAAAGAAATTTCCCAATTGAAGGCCATAAATTAATATTATTCTGCCAATTTTTGTTTCTTCGGACTTTGATATATCGAGTTTGTCCAAAAGCCAGATACAATGTTTCTCTCGTTCTCGAACGTTAAATTAACTGAAGAAAGAAAGTTGAAACAAGGTTTGTGTTTCGCGAAGAGAACAAACAAGGAAAAGAGGAAGAAGAAGGAGAAGAAGAAGAAAAAAAAAAATTCCGCTCACCCTCTTAATCGTGAGACTTTCTACCGTTATTCGAGGTAAGATTCAGCAATTCTTGCGAACCTCCTCATTTGAATTGCAAATTCCTGATTACTCATACCTGGAACGAGATGGGAAATCAATGCGCGGAAATTTTAACTGCCTTTTGCCCCCTCCCCTTCCCATCGGAAGCTAGAAAAATTCCGTCGGCTGAGTCGCAAAAATGAGTCATTTGGAACAAAATTGTGTCATTCACTCGATCTAATAGAGCCGTAAAGTTCAGCAAGGAAAATGGGAGTCTTCGGAGAACGAATTATTTTTTCTCTGCCCCAAAGAACTTGTTTTCTTTCTCATGGTACGTGTTCAAGGATCGCAGGGGAGGGGTAAGAGCGAGACTGTTAGAATGTTCGTCCATAATTAATTTCTTGTGTGTTACGTGGTTGATAGAGGGAAATTCTTATCACTAAAAGATACTCGTCAACGAGGTGGGGAGGTTGTTTCACTTTTTTAAAGTTGCTTTTTAATTAATTGCAATAGATGTATCTGATGAAGATCAATTGAGAATTCACCCACTTCTTCCAGTTTATTACATTATTAAAAGAAAAGTACATTACCAAAGATTCTAATAATAATTAGCGTAATTTAAAGAATAATAAACATTAATACATGGTAACTAAATTATAATTGCATATTTATCGACTTGTTAGATGTTGAGGTTGGAAGCGAAATTTCTGTGCTATTATTTTTTTATCAGTTTAATGGGAAATGTGGATATTTTTTGGTGAAGGTTAAAAGTATTTAGTCGCATTTTTTAAATTGAGAGAGTCTGAAGAATTTGTTTAGATGCGTTAAAACGCCAATGAATATATATATATTTAATTTTTGATTATGAACAAATAACATGAGTTAATTAAATACCAGAATTTCTAATACCAGAATACCAGAAGAATTAATACCAGAATGTACCAGAAGGTCTCACCAATTTCTGTTATATATTCCATAAAGAGAGAAAAAATAAGACTGAGAGAGAAAAAATATTTTTTTATTAAATCCTTATATGTATTGTCCGAGCTCCTAAAACTTCATCTAAACCATCGTGGGAATACATTTAAATTAGAAGAAAAAATCCATCAGAAATCGATCAATCAATTTAAATCAAGACAAAGAGGCATCAAGAAATCAATCAATCAATTTAAATAAAGAAAACAAGATATCAAAATAGCAATGAATCAATGAATTTAAATAAAGAAAACAAGATATTAAAATATCAATTAATCAATGAATGTAAAAAAAGAAAACAAGAAATCAATCAATAAATCAATCAATAATTTTTAATCAAGAAATCAATCAATAAATCAATCAATAATTTTTAATCAAGAAATCAATCAATTTTATTTAAGAAATCAATCAATCAATTAATTTTAATCAAGAAATCAATCAATCAACTAATTTTAATCAAGAAATCAATCAATTAAACAATTGAAATAAAATTCAAAAAATTAAAAATACAAGAAATAAATTTAAGAAAACAATATATATAGGAAAGGACAAAGCTGTTGCATTGAAATATAAGTTCTTATACAAATGTTAGCAAGATAATTAAATTTATTACCCTGACAAAATAATTCAAGATTAACTTTAAATTCCTGACAAAATAATTAAAATTAACTTTTTAACTTTAAAACTTTAAAAAAACAATCCATGAAATATATTATTTAACAATCCGATTACTTTCTGAGTTCAAATCCAATATGGATGAAATGAAAAAAAAAAAAGAGAGAATAACCATGACCAGAATGTAAGAAAAATACGTTGTGAACAGTATATTGAACAGTATTTGAGATACAGTATATTCTGATTGTTCTATTTGTGCGATAGCGGAAGCAAAACGAGGGTGGGGAAGGGGAAAGAAAGAAGAGTAAATGTGTTGAGATAAATTTTTCTTTCTATCGTGACATATGGGAACGTTAAACAGGAGTGTAAAAAACAAGAAAAAAAAATGAGATATGGGACAGCACTCCTATTTTACAGCTGTTCTGTCCGAACCCATTTCCCCCCATCTTTTACCGATACTCTTTATTCTAGTGGTTTTGGGTGGAGTCAATTTCCATACTTTCCTTTTTTTTTTTCCTTTTTCCCTAAGCACATATTAGCATAAAGGATTCATCAGCGGTAATGATAACAGTGTCTTTGTGTAATCGACAATTAAATGAACTGCAATTCAGCAACAGTCTTCTCATAGACATGGGTCACATTTACAATCCCCATCAAAGGATTTAGTTTGCCTCGTTTAAATAGATTGTGTGGGAGAAATTTTATTACTTTTCCGTTAGATAGGAGCTAGAGAAACATTTTCAAATAATAATTCCGCCAAATTTCTTTAACGATTTTTCGTCAAAAAATCGTCAAAGAAATTTCGCGGAAATCTACATTATTTGGCGATTTTTCGCTGGTACCCGACTAACGGAAAAGTACCGAAATTTTAAATTTTACACTCTTCTATGAGAAAAAAACAACAACGGATTAGTTTTCATTAAGTTAATTAATTTTTTGTCTTCCTCAAATAGTGAGTATAACATCTATCCATAAAATTAATAGAACGAAAGACTTGGAATCACTTTATTGCAATTAAAAATACTTTTTGCCTTTCTCAATACTGTCCCCCATCTTTCAACGGTAGCTCCTCAATAGTGTAGAAAATCGTCTTCCTCAAATAGTGAGTATAGCAACCCTTCCATAAAATTAATAAAACGAAAGAATTGGAATCATTATTTTGCCATTCCATATCTTTTTTCATTAGCTACCTTTAACATTCAATTATTTGATCAAATATTAGTTGAGTTTCCTTTTTTTAAAAAAAAAATCATATAAACATGTTTTAAAGTTTATGACTCCCTCAAAAAATATTTTTAAACATTGATTTGTAACAAGCGTCAAAGCCATGTTACGTATTTTGATAAATCACGCATTATGATAAATCATAATCTATCTAGCTGTTATTGTCATGTTTTTTATTGTTATTTTGGCGTTATTTAAGTTTTTATCTAAGCACATCAAATACAGGGTTAGTAAGAAATAAGCTGCCCTCTTCAGAGGGCTCTAAAATTCGTTCTATTGATACAAATGAGATAAAATTAGAACTTTAAATAATTGAGAAGAAGCGTTTTACATTTATCAATTAAAAAAATTTAGTACAAAAATTCACTGTTAGGAGGCATTGTAATACACATAAAACTATTTGATTTGGTTTAGGATTGTTAAATAAAGTGAAATTAAAATTGCTTAATATGTCCTCCTTCATTTTCAACAGTATTTTCTATAGATTATCAGAGTAAGTATGTTGAAACATTAAGGATATGGCACCGAATGTTGTCCTTCCATAATGGCCTTTGATGGTCTAATAAATTATCAACCAAATATCTCAGGTAATGAAATCCGGTGAGCTAGGAGGTCATGCTATTTGGAAATGACGGCTGAGAGCTCGTGCTTCTGTGAAAGGCCACATTAACAATCTCTTTAGAAAGAATTAGTTTACTCATGCTCCAAACAGAGCATCTTCTTTATCATCATAATATTGAATATAATTGTTACCGTATACAAACAATTTTTTTTCTAAATAAATATTTCTACGTATATCCTTTCAACTGACAGATAATCCTAGAGATTTCAAGTTCGGGTATATCCTGTGGCGAAAGAAAGAAAGGACGACCAATAAAAGGCGAATGACCATTTTGCATGAAACGAATGTCTTGAAGGCATCCACGTTATAGAAGAGCAGGGATTACAAAATCCCTCGACATATCATGGTACCATTGTCATATAACGAAAGAGGGTTGGAATCCATTTGAAGTTACCTCTTCAAAGGATCCAATGATAAAAGTAGCTGTAAAACCACACCATACTGTCATTTTTTCAGAGCGCAAGGGTTGTTCCTGGATAACGCGAGGGTTTTCATCTGCCTAAATCTGACAGTTGTGGGTATTTTGCCCATTGAGGTAAAACTGGGCCTCATTATTCCACAGAATGTTAAATGGCCAAGTTGTATCAACCTCCATTCGAGCAAGGAACTTATGTACAAGAATTTTACGGACCTCTATGTAATCATCCTGAAACAGGTGGACATGCTTAATTTTGCATGAATAAAATTACAAGATCTGATGCACGATTTTTCATTCGATTGAATACAGCATATCCAGAACACGGGAAACAACGGGCAAACTCACACTATTAAGCGGCGACTGACTGCTGGCTTCAACGAGCACGATCGCAACATTTTCGACGCAGGAAGACATGATTTTTTTCATCCTTTACCTGGCAAATTGTTTAGTTTATCAGATTTCTACATCATATTACGTAGAAAACCTGGAAACATTGGACCTCCTCGTATCACTTTATACGATGAAATTCCTTTAGAGCTGCGATGGATTTTTGTTTGTTCTGGTATCGCAGTATCGCATTTTCTTTCAGCGTAGGTAGGACGAACAGGGAAGAAACTAATGTTCATACATAATTCATCTTCCTTTTATACTTAAAAAAATGGTATTATACATATATTGTAAGCAAATTATGTTTCACAATTTCATTGTATGCATATAATCAAATTTGTATTACAGCGCCATCTATTGATGGACTTTTTACTAATTTTTTACTTAATAAATATAAAGCAACTTATTTAATAAGTATAAAGCTGAATAATTTGTAGTTTAAATTTTATCTTATCTAGACCTTTAGGACGCATTTCAGAGCCGTCTGATTTGGATACCTTATTTCTTGCTAACCCTGAACTGTTTATTTTTATTTTACACAGAATTTTGCAATAAATTTTATATGATAACAGGAGGTAGCTGAACCTCTTTTTTACATGAGAGTATCTACTAGTATCTTTAACCTTATTCACGTTATAAAATTGTATTACCGGATTAAAATGTTAATTTTGTCTTATAATTTTTGATATATATAATAGGATTGTTATATATAATATTCAAATAGAACCATTCTTATAAAATTACACGCAATACGGTGATAAGTAACCTCGTCTACCACGGAGATAATCAAAAGACATTTTTGTTTGCATCTTTACCAAATCTAAACGTTTTATTCTTCTTAAATTTGGTAATTATGTATTTCTAATCAACTAATTTCTTTACATTTCTAATACAATAAAACTGCCACCAATTTGAATGCAGTAAACAACAATAGTTTTTCTCTTTTATTTAAAATATATAAAATTGAGAAAATTTATTTTTAACAACAAAAAATTGCAACCGGAAATGTTTGCGTTCAATTTTCCTTCCATATTTCCGAACACAAAACGAACTATTATGACCCATAACCGTAAAAGGAACGTTCAAACGATGTGCCTAGGGATCGTATTCCAAATAACTCCAGAAAATATCGCCCCCCTTTCCCCCACTATTTGATATTGAATGAGAAATTTCCAAAAATTTAACCATTAAACCCAACACTGCAACATTTTGAGAATGTGGATTCTATCCTTAATATTAAGCTCACCTCAGATGAGTTATTTCCGTATTTTCCAATTACCTGTTCAACCGTGTTGCTACCCCCTTGTCCACCGCAGATGCACCCTTTTTCAACAAAAAGACCGTTTTCTTCCCCAGGGGGATCGATTCCGCTTTGGAAAGAGGGGGAGGGTGAAAACCGCTAGGGGAAAAGCTCGATCACATTCAAATGTTCGAGATGATGATTCCAGAGTCAAGAATCCAACACCACCTTTCTTTTTTACATGCCTATTATTTCAAAACTCTCGACGCGATCGGAAAACGGGTAGGGTGCAGGAGGTGAGGGTCGCTTCACCATCTGCTTAGGGCAGGTGGTTAAGCAAGAGGAAGGGAGGGAGGTAAATTCGAACTCTTTGATACCCACCCAATGGAACAAAGGGGGATGGCCTAATGACTTCTGTGAAGCGAAAGAAAAATGCAATCGAATCGTGCCTCTTCGCCCGATGTCTGTTCGATGCAGGTGTGCGGTCATTTTCAGGAAAGGTTGCTTCTTTTATCTCTTTAAATGAGCTAATTGACTCTTTTGGGGTGGAGAAGAAGGGGGATTGACAGCTGGTCATGCCTTCTTCATGTGCGGTATTGGATTTCTCTAAATTGTGTTTAATGAATCTTAGGCTACTGTTTTAAGACATTAATTCTAAAATCTAGGTGAAGCGTAGGAATGAGTCTTAGAATTATAGTCTGTGTCGAAATAATAATGGTATGGGAAGAATCGAAAACATCAGAATAATGTAAATATCTTTTAGAACTAAAATTTATCTTACCTTTATTGAGACTTATGGTATTTTGTCACGATGACAGAAACCTCTTTTTTTTGAATTTGTGATGAAATAAATCACACTTGCTGAAAAATCAAACTTACATCTCATCTCCAACACCAAGCATCAACATCAACCAGTTAATGGTATAAAAGTTATAAAGTTTTCCCGCTTCATTTCTGAAGAATTTCTATTATATTTTCGTCAAACGTTTATTGCTAACACTCATTGCTACAATAATTTTTGTTTTTCTTTTGTTTGTTATAATAAATTCATTACACTTTAAATCGTTGCTTGTTTATGTTACTGCACAAATTTTAGTGCACATTTAATCCTCAATTAAATAAAATTACATGGATAAGTTTTTGAAATTTAAAATGTAAAGTAGAGGCTCCAATGTTGGCAGTGTTCAATTCTGTAGAAATTAAATAAAAAAAGGATTCTAATTTATTATTGTATAATATTTTATTGAAAGTTTATTACAAGTTAAAAAGATAATTGCAGTTAATATATATGAATACATTAATAAAAAAAATCACGCACTGGAAAATAAGCATAATGTTTTTTTGTTGATTATGCTGTTAAAAATTATCAATAAATTTGGGCACTTTTCTGTTAGCCAGGCGCAAAAAAAAATCGCCAAATAACGTGTAATTTTGCCATATTTCTTTGCAGAATTTTCGCTTGTGCCCGGTAACAGAAAAGTGCAGTAAATTTGATACAAATTGAAGAAAATGTAGTGCAAATCGTAAGCAGTTTTAAACAAAGAGGACTTTTATTGTACTGCAAATTCTCAACAACTTCTCCCGGTCGTTTTTTATCCATTAAGGTCATAGTTCAATGAGCAAGAAAAGAAATTACGGACAAAAAAAAGCATATGCTACGAAGTTGCGATAACAATTAAAAAAGTGACTAATGGCGTAAAAGGGTGTGGTGTCATCTTCACGCAATTCCTCTTGGGACAGCCATACGTTGAGGGCAACAACCACTTGCAGGTAAAAGGGAAGGACTAACGATTAAGCTAATAAGTATCGGTACAGATATGGAAAGGACATATCCTACTATAAAAAAAGAATGATATTCATTTTTGATAAATTCGCGCTTGTATCTTAAGACTTATGACAAAGAATTATTGAAGAGAATTTGTCTATGATAATTTCACAGAATTACATAAATAGCAGAATAAAGTTAGATAAATAGTACAGTTTTAAATTATTAAAGTAATAATTTAAAATCTTTTTTCGTAGCTATTTAAGGTCTCATTATCTAAGACCGTAAGAATAAAAGTATAATTTTCCCCTTTTTTTTGTTTCTTAATACATAAATAACGTTTGAAAAGCAATCAAAGATTTGGCACAACAAATTATTATCTTTATTTGGTATTCGTATCTATTTACTGTCTCATTATCTACGACCTCACATAGGTTGGCCAGTCTTCTGCAATTTTTATTTTGATAATATAATAAACTAACTTTTACCCGCGACTTCGTAAGCGTGTAAATTTTGATGTATATGTATGGTCTGATCACAATGTAAAATATCATCAAACAATATCATTATGGTGCTGTTGAAAATAATTTTTGCCCCCCCCCCAAGTTTATCGCCAAATTTTTGTGAAAAGTCCTAATGTAGCGCGAACGGCAGAATAACGTTTCCAATCGTAAGGTTTTGATGAAAGTTGCAGCAGATTAACGGAAATCAATATATCATGGCATATTTCAATATATCATGTCATAACATAATTTCTTGAACAGCCAAGCACCGCGTGCTCGTGCGAGTTAAATTATATTTTTATTCATTTCAATGGTTTCATTGAATGAGTCATTTTAGTATTTCAAACGATCCAGAAAACATTGTCTCGCATTTATTGTTTTTAAAAAAATATCTTTTTTCTTATTTATTTCATTTCATATAATCACGTGATCAAAATGACATTTTTCTGGGTTTTATTTACTGTAGTCATTAATTTATTTTTTTAAAATCAGAACTTTTGTGAATGCGATGGTAACGTGTTATTAAAAGATGATTTTTTGAGATGCTCGGGCAGATAGTAAAATTTCAATTTTTCGTCTATGTTTTTTATTTTTCGCATACGGTTTTTTTTCCGTCTACGGATATATATTTTTGTAATTTTTCACCTACGGATTTTTTTCTACCTCATTCCTAAAATAGCATCAGGTTCTGACTTGATAATAAAAGATTGACTTAATATCTTGATGAATAAATGTGATAGATCTTGAGTACTGAAAATGGCTCCTAATTGTTTGCATAGTGTTTCTTTATAGAACTTAAAGCCCATCCTCTTTTTTTAAAAAATACTTTACGTTTAAAAAATGCGTAGTTATTAAGTAAATGCTGAAAGATATCTAAATCCCCTTAATGTATAAAATTTTTGACTGCAATAAATATGTTTACATAATCCATGAAGACATGTATTATTTAAAAAAACAAAAACTTGAAATCTTTTAGAACATATGACATAGATTAGATTATTTATTAGAATAGTACAAAAAATATGAGAATAAAAAAAAGTTACAAAAATTACTTTCACAACTAATTAAATGTGATATTGATTGAAATTAATTTATAGCGAAACATTAAAGATTACGCGAATACAATTAAGACAAACTATAAATTAATCGTTGATTAAAATGAAGGAAAAATAAATCTTAAATACATTTCCTCTCCCTCCAAGATTTTATTTGTTGAAAATAAAGAAGATCTGATAGAAAATTATAATTTAATTCCCAATTATATACCAGCATTTAATTTAAATGTAATTAATATTAGTTTTTAAACACTATGTCTTTACTATTATATAATTTTTAATGCAATTTTTAAAATTTAAGTCTGAAAAGTTGAAATTTTTATGTTTAATTTGAAGAAACGCCAAGTGATATTTCTAATCCAATCGCATCTCAGGAAAAGCGAGGTTAAATATTAAAAGACTCAACAAAGTGGTTCACTAAGAAGTGGATCGCATTTTAAAAAATTGTACTTATTTCGAAGGCGTCACTTTTCTTTATTCTTAATCCGCATCTGAGAGGAAGAACCATTAGGAACAGATATTTAAGAGGAGCAATCGAATAATGAAGAGCATAGATCAGATAACTAATTTTCTAAAGGTGAATGGAATGTTACCGAACACCGTTGTTCTCAGCGTGTAATGAACTGCCTCTCGGAGAAGAGAGAAACGATTCAATCCTTCGCAGCATTGAAAAGAGAACTCTGGATTCCTCTCTCTCTGACTAATGATTACACGACTCACAATCATTTTAAGAGCAATTTGTACAATCATTTTGAAAAGGATGCCACCTGCCAATTAACGACAAAGAGCTTTGTCGTGGAAGAGGAATGGGTATTGATGCGCACCTTTACTAGAGGGTGTTGGCTATACTGTTTTCTAGAGTTGCTGTGAAAATAGTTGGAATTAAGATAAGAGCATAACCTCAGATTAAAATAATATTAGTGTCTTAACTTCTTTAGGTATATCCTTTATAATTGAAAGGTTATCAATATCTCTTTTCATCTAATTTGTTAACATTTTATAATACCATTTCAACAAACGACTATTTAATTAAGGAACGACTAGGAGTTAAATAATGACTAGAAAATTATAAATAAGGGAGAAACAAATTAATGTAATATTTTTTTTTTCATTATAATCAGTAGAATGTTCTTCCTTAAATATTTTTGCATACTCTCAGTATGTTGCTCATCCTCTTTTCACATAAAATTCTGGACGTTGTACTATGTTATGAATGCCGCAAGTACTTATATTTTTATTTCTAGAATGTTATAAGAGTTTTAGGATTCGTAAAAAATCGACTAAGCCGTCTGGATATTTTTTTTCATTTATTGAAATAAAATTTAGGATAGAATTGCAATATTAGTTGCTGTTTCATTCCAAATTTCACTAAAAATTGTTGCGTGTTTGAATTATTGCATTTACATATTTTTTAAAGTGTAGGCTGGAAAATATACAGAAAGTTATCTTTTACGAAATTAAACATTATATGCCCAAATAATTTACCAAGTTTTATTCTTTCTATATTTATGTGTTTATTAGTTACCGTATTCGCTTGCATTCGGACAGCCTAAGAGACAGATTTTCTCCGCATGCATTAATTCCAATATTTGAGTTAAATTTATAAATTTGGTGTAAAAATCATATGTTGAATTTCATTCATCCTATTTCAATCTGTATTTGAATTATCATGTTCACTGGTAGATCAAGCAATAGACAGAGATAATTCCAAAAATGTGCTTTTCTGATTCAGGGTCTGAATCTTGTAGATATGTCTAAATCTCGGTGTTCAATCTTTAAACAATTAAAATGCTTTTTCTATATATAATTACTATAAAAAGTAAGAATATAAAAAGAATTCTGTCATTAGATTTGGTATTGTAAATTTTCCATACAAACTTCTAATTTGTATAATTGAAATTAGTATTCTCCTTCAAAAAACTTGTCTGAAAGCATTCGTGCGATTCTTACTTTATCACGTAATATCGAGTTATTGATAAGAAATTACTTGGTAATGAATATAAAATTCCAATCCTTAAAGAAACGAAGTCAGTTTGTGACCAGGTTATGTATTCCAAATACAACATCTGAAGTGAAAAATGAATAATGTAAGTTCGAAATCTAAATTATGACTGTAGAGTTTTAAATTTCAGATAGCAAATTATGACTTAAATTTTAGATAACTTGAGTTATTAAGATTGGTATGTGATGACATATATAACATCTACAAAAAAAATTCTGTATAACTGTACAGTGTAAAGAAATATTCGGTTGAATCTCATATAGCATTCAATATTAAAATTAACATAAGATGAACATTTTCTTTAAAATTATCATGAACTAGGTCAGTAAAAAGAATCCGTATCATAATACACTTTTTGAAAGATAAAATTTAATTTCTTTTATCCATTACTACATATAATTTTAAATCAGATAGCTTTATTTGGGGATATTACTTAAATAAAAAGCCTTTTCAAACAGATAGGCAGAATTTTATAAATCCTTTTTCACTTTTTAAAGCTGTTAAACTTACCGAAAACAAGATGATTATTGTATACTTATAATTCATGCAGTAAAACAACAAATAAAACTCACATTCAATGAAATCCAAGCATTCTAAAAATTCAAAATATCCACCATAGATAATTCATGTCCCCAATCTTATTTTAAAAGTCCCACTTCTTCTCGTCTTCAGAATACATAGAAAATATCTTCTAGACCTTCGAAAATGACTGGGTAATGAATGGCTTGCATATATCAGATAACTAATTTCCCAAGCTTGAGGAGTGTTGTCGAAGTCTATTGTTCTCTGGCCATAATGCACTACCTCACGGAGAAAGGGGAACGATCCAATCTTTCACAGATCTAAAAGACAGAGATAACTAACTTTTCTTAACTAATGGATACACAAGTTTAGTTCATATAAGAAAAAGAGTTTGCCTAAATGAAATAAGAATAAATTTTGATAATTAAAATTCTTTTAAAAAAATTGAAGTAAAAAATGTATGTAAAATCCATTAGCTTAATGGTTTTATTAGCTTAATAGTTAGGTAGTGAAAAGACTGCATTCTATAAATGCTACTTCAAAATTTTAAAAGGGGAAAATACAGGCCTACATAATAAGAAATGATTAAAATAATTATTATTTATAAGGAACTGGAAAGTAAAGTCTTATAGTTTTTATTGTATTTTTCTATTATTCTTTTTATATCATAGTACTTTTCTATCTATTTGTGGAGTCTATACCAAGGGGTACCTTAATGTGCCTTCTAAATATAATGTCGAATGTTCGATTCGTGTGGCTATAAGTGTAATTTTGAGTCAAACTTTGCTTCAGTTGGGTGAAAAAAGCGAGTCTAAAACACACAAATTTGCATTTTCGATACCATTAACTATTGTTTTTGTTACTTAAGGCACTTGCCATATTGGACAAGCCCCCCCCCCGCTGATACAGCAGCAGATTTAAGCCGAAAGGAGCGTCTCTTGTTTTTTTTATAAAGTAGCTCCAACTAGGGCCAAGAGTACGACTTAGCTACACACTCACCACATTCACTTTCACAGCCCCTTTTTACAGGGGAGCACATTCACGCATTTCACAGATAGCACACAGAAGAACAGCCATGCCCGAACCTGGAATCGAACCTGGGACTCCCAGAGAACGAGGGAGATGCACCATTAACTGTAGGCTAAAGATTAATCGCCAAATAATCTTCCAAGGGTAACACGGGTAATTGTAAGTAGAAATGATAAATTCTCCACAAAGGTAAATATTTTGTAGTTATTACATTTTCCGTTCAAGGGAAGGATAAAATTTCCGTTCAAGGGAAGGATAAAATCATGCTCTTAGATAAAATCATCTTTATCGAGTTGGCTAGGAAGTTTTGAGGGGATTTCTCCTACTATCATAGTTTAAAACTTTCTTTTTGACTAATTTCTAACCATAGATTGCATTATTTTCAAGCATTGCTTTATTTCTATGAATTTCAAGCCATTTTCACTATTTAATTAATAACTCAGTATGACTTTCTTCCATTATTGAAAGTTTTTCTTAAAACAAAATCGTTATTCTTCAAAGAATGATTTAGGCTGATATTGTTCTTATTTATCAAAAAATGAAGTTACAATACCACAAAATAATGTTAATAAATCTGACATTTATAATTTCAATAACACCATGATGTCAAGGGATTGGTTTCATCTAGAAAGTTTTATGCATTCAACCAACGCAGCTTTTTAAGACAGTTAAATTAATGCTATTTAATGCCTGGTAATTTAATGGTATCGTGAATAGGAAGATATATCTAAACGGTTCAGATGAGTTAACAGATAGTCAATATCCTCATCGTACCAATAATATCGTAATCTCTGTAATAATCAGTAATATTCAATGTTTTTAGAAAACTAGTCATGATTATGATCCAATAACAATAACAACATAATAAGCCTCTCCCTCCGGCCACATTTTTATAATTAAAGTCCATTATCAAGATATATTATTCAAGTTTTCATTGGGATTTTTATAAATTCGGTAAGTATGTTTAATCACTTTCCAATATCGGGAAATTCTCGAGATTTTAGTGATTTCGTGTGATAAATAATTATAATAACGAATAGTTAATTAATGTAGAAAATAAGTTTGAAGTTTGAGCTATAAATGCAAATTATGCATAAAGGTTTATACAATCTATGGAGATTTAATAAAGACAACTATATAATTACAGTCAATACGACATTAATATTTATAGTCAATCGATGAAATTGACAGTTTTGTTTAAGAATAACTTCCATGGAAACAGAAATTGTATATCACCTATTAACTATACCAAACCTGTTGATATTTCAAATGAGCAGTCTATTGCTTTAAAATCAGGAATAGTCAAATAGATATCGTAGAATAATTTTCACACTTGATGGAATTGATAGTATCTGTATCCTTATTTAAATCATTATGATAATAATTGGATTTTAAACAAAAAAACCACTTTTTAATATTTGGTATTGGCATGTTTCAAAGATTCTTAATTGATTATGTTGCTCTATTTCATCCATCAACAAAATAGATTCAGGGTACTTACGTATTAGACCGTCGATCTTTATCGCCAAATTGAAGGCATCGCTAATGAGTTGCTAAACCGCCAAAAATGGCAAAACACACACACACACACACCACCATTATTTTAAAAATTGTTCTGCTGTTTAACTGCTGTCTGCCATTTTTCTGGTTTTGCTGGCGTCGATGATTTATCGCCAAATTTGAATCCGTCGCCAATGAGTTACTAAAGCATTGGTCTCGTTCTCTATTTATTTCATTTCATATAACCACGCTCTCAAAATGACATTTTTCTAGGTTTTATTTGCTGTAGTTGTTCACTTATTTTTTTAAAAAAAATCAGAGCTTTTGTAAATGCAATGGCAACGCGCTATTAAAAGCTGCATTTTTCAGACGCTCGTGCAGATGATAAGATTTTTATTTTTCGCCAATGGATTAAAATTTTCATTTTCTCCTACAGATTAAAATTTTTATTTTTCGTCTATGGATTTTTATTGACGCCAAAGAGTTCATCCAGAAAACAACATCATGTTCTGACATAATAATAAATAGATATCTGGAAATACTCATTACTGGTCAAAGAAACATACGGTTAGTTCATTTTATGAAACGAAATAGCAGGTAGAACTACGAACGGAATTTAGCTCCAGCATTTGACTAAAAATTAATTCTATTCTGGAAAGGCCCCCACGCTTTCGACAAAGCGTACCTTCCGCTTGTTTTAAAAGCGGCGGCTCTCTTCGCTTTCAATCAGTGTCTGGAGAAAGCACCTCCCGGACCATCAAGATGAGCGACCGGATAATGAAGAGCATAGATCAGATAACTAATTTTCTAAGGGTGAATGGAATGCCGTCGAACACCGTTGTTCTCTTCCAGTAATGAACTGTCTCTCGGAGAAGGAGGAACGATTCGGTCCTTCGCATCGCGGGAAGGAGAAGAACAATCAACCTCAGGTTCCCTCACTGTCTGACTAATGATTACGCGAGTCACAATCATTTAAAAAATAATTTGTATAATCATTGTGAAAGGCGTGCAACCTGATAATTTACAATAGGGAGTTCCGTCGAAAAGGAGAATCGGAGTATTTAAGCAACATATCGTACATTAAATTGTATTTTTTAGGCTTATTTATTTGTTATACTTTTAGTTATTTACAGTATGGGTGGGATCGGAATTTTAATACTTAAAAAGGAAAATGGTGAGAAAAAACTTGCCTTTTCTCCTGCTAAGCTTAAAGTTGCACAGTTATTTTCATTTTTTCTTATCTGAGATTTGAAAATTGAATGAGTGTGAGAAAATATTTTCAGTATAACTCTTTGAGAAATTTGAAATTTTTGGAATTCAACAATTAAATTATGAAATAATTTACTTTCATTTTTAAATCCGTATTTTTTTACTATATGATAATGATATTAGATAATTTCATCTGGCATCTAAATGTAGTTGTTGCTTGAAATATATTTCCACTTTCAATTGTGCTTAGTTTGAATTAATTCTTGTGTTTATACTCGTCTTACTCTGCACTCGTACTGCTTTTCGTAATAATATATTAAATTGTAACACAGAATAATATGAAAATTTGAATCCGTTGATCTTCATAATGAAACTTTTTAATACCTTCCAATCTTTGGCTATATCTGTTTGCTTCAAAACTAGCTACAGACTACTAGACTTGATGTCTACCCATAAGAATAGCCTCCAAGGGTAGGCCGTAGAACGCAACATTCATTAGTTTAGTTTAGTTATATTAACTTTCCGTTGTAAAGCAACATTATGGATATTTAGGGACAGACTTCGTAATTTTGAACCGGGGTCAGAACACGAGGACGATACCTGAGCTGCCACCCTCTCTCCACACCACATCACACCAGCGGGAGGACGTTTGGTCATGACGGATTTAACGTACAACTGACCCTTATACGCGACGGTTCTTCCGTGGAATCGGGTTTCGAACTTCAAACCCTAAGGCTCACGATCTTATACCTTACCAACAGAACACCGTGATCTCAGGCGCTAGAGAAGAGGATTAGAATGTTAGTTTCTTTAAATTGAAAACCATAAGAGTAACTAATATTGTTTTCTTCATAAGCCTAAATATGCTCATTTATTTTCATTTTATACTGATCTATGTTATGAAAATTGATTGATTTTGTTATATAAATTTTTGGCTTGATTTCTACACTGTTATTCTATGAGCAATATAATTGGGGAATTGTGTGCTTTCTAACTATAACTGGGAATATTTCTTATACTAGAAATTGACAACGAGCTGCTTTGTAGATTCTATTTGTTATTTTAAAGTGTCTTTTTAAAATTCAGATTTAGTTTTAGGAATGCTTAATTTAAAAAAGAACACGGAATCTCATTTCATGATTAGATATTCATACAAAATCATAAAATAATTTGGGAGTCTGAAGAATAAAAAAATTGCTTGAAAAATTATTGTTTGCTATTTAATTATCGTGCATTCATGCTAGTCACACAAACATTTGTATGATGATTATTAATTTTTCAATGTTCATAACTGCTCTATTAATTAATTCTTCAAAACGTTTGGAAAAAAGAAGATGATAAAAACTGTTCACGAGTTCTTGTACAAATCATATTTAGGTTGTTGTTGTTACTAATGGCACTTGCCATCAACAAGGGTGCTGACGGCCGTCATCGATTCTAAAGTGAATGAGCGTCTCTTGTTTTGAAGTAGCACCAACTAAAGCCAAGAGTACCACTTAGCTACACATTCATAACGTTCGCTTGCACAACCCCTTTTTACTGAGCAAAATATTCATACACCTCACGAAAAGTACACAGAAAAACAACTATACCCTGACCAGGGTTCGAACCCATGACAACAAGATCAGGAGGATGAAGCTCTACCTGGGTACTAGGACTCATTTCAGGATCGCATTTGCTAAAACAAGTAAAAGACTTCATTAAAAATGTGAAATTGGCCATGGCTTTCAAAAATAATCCAGATTTTATCATGCCAGCTTTCTGCCCCAGAGATAACGCGTCTTCCTCCTGTTCTGGGAGTCCCGAGTTCGAGTCCCAGTTCGGGCATAGTTGTTCTTCTGTGTGTGCTACCTGTGAGTTGTATGATTGTGCCCTCCTGTAAAAAAGGGCTGTGCAAGCAAATGTAGTGAGTGTGTAGCTAAGTCGTACTCTAGGCCCTACTTCAAAAAAAATCAAGAGACACTTCTTTTGGCTTAAATCTGCTGCTTTGTCAGTTGGGGGCTTGTCCAGGGCAAGTGCCATAAGTAACAACAACATAATTTATCTTTTTTAACTATAAAATATCACATTTTTGCATAATACAAATTTTGAAGAAAAATTATTTGTTTTTTATTTTGATTATTAAGAAATAGAAGCTTTAAAGTGAATCATAACAACCAAGACTCTCATTCTGAAGTATCTTTTTAAGGACGAAATGTATAATTATATCGGAATCAAATGGATTCAGGGGGCTTTCAGCTTACAGTAAAATTTAAATTGAAAGATAAAAAAATAGCATCTGGACAAAATTAATCGGATCAATAATTCATTAATGTTTCTATAAAATAGTTCAATTTTATCCTGATATTCCAATAACCAATTAATTTAATTTCGTCAATTATTAAACTTTATTTTAAATTTAAATTTATTTTAATTTGAAAAATAATATTTTTAAGTACATGAACAGTATAATAGTATAACTTAGAAACAAAGTATATGATGTCTACTCCGTAATTTCGGTGTCCAAGGTTCCAGCCTCGACTAGGGCAAGATCCTTCTTCTTCTGTGTTGTTTCCATAAGGTGTGTGAATGTTCCCCACTGTAAAAAGAGGTTGTGCAAACAGCTGCTATGTCCTATTATTGGCACTAGTTGGCACTATTGAAAAAAAAAAGATGTTCACTCGGCTTAATGTTAACGGCTTACAACAAAATATATGAACAATATAATGATGTTACTTAACAACAAATAATTCATATCATAAGGCATTTTGGTTACAGGTGGTTAGATGCGAACGTCGGTTCCAGAATAATATAATCAAGACTATAAGTTAGTCTAGACTTGCTATAGCAAGTCTAGACTCAAGTACTTATTAACCCATACTTGTTAATCTTGTTATAACTCATCAAAATCTTTCATCGATGCTTCAAACATCATTGATGCCAAAACTTTTTAGAATAAAAATCACCATAGAGTGATACTTTCTTTTCTCACAGCTATACCACTGCCGATCGGAATCGCACAAAAGTATAATCCGGAGTGCAAGTTTTCACCTTTTTAAAAGTTTTGGCAGGGGCGCGTCGGCGAAGCGGGGCGCATTAAGTTATTAAAAGATATTACACTTGTTCCGGGAGAGATGTTTTCCCTAATTGGGTAATGAAGAGCATTAAGCTCTTGAGCAACAGCTTTACGGAATGGCCGAACACGGGGCCCCGACTAATGACAAAGCCCTGGAGAGATCATCTGCGCCCCGGCCTCCTCTCAAACATTAATGACCACCGGGAGGTTTTGTTTCGTCTTGCTTACACAACCAAAGAGTGTCGACCAAAAAGACGAACAGCACAGGTGATATCGTGTTTCATCGCCCCGGCAGCTGGTAGATTACTGCGATTACCTTCCGCAAACAGCTATCGACAACCCGGGAACACACCTAATTTTTAAATACGTGAAATAGGCCCTCCCCTGAATAGGTTTCTTAATGGGGTCCTGTAACATGAAGCCATTAATGTAATCTGGAATATCGCCCAAAAAGAAAAGTGAAATTTATAGTTATGTGAAATTAAAGAAATTATGAGAAAAAGGTAATTGCGCAGCGTTTGGAAGTGGTTGATTGCATACCTTCAGAGCGCTTTTAAAAACAAATTAGATTGGGATGTAATTTTTGACGATGTTGAGACATGCTTGAAATTGAAACGGCATTTTGTCGAATTTCTCCATTTTAGACCTCTTGTGTTCAAAAAAAAATCCATTTTTGTTTTGGAAGTACTCCTTTGCGATTGTAGTTTAACCCTCTGCTTGGTACGCTTTTCAAAAACCACCAATTCGCAACCTTGAAAATGCACCATGTTGTTTGTAGCTCTTCCGGCCAAGAAAAAAGATAACCTAAGGTTGCCATAATAAAATTAATCGAGATTACCAACATTGGCGTATTATCGCCAACTAGAGGAAGATGGGGGTTAAACTACACATCAACCAATAAAATGATTCAGAATTGCTTTTAGATATGCTAATGAAATTTTTGTATGTAGTCTTTGTACCAAATTTATAGAGTTTTTTCCACTTTTAAACGAAATCCATTAAAAGGAAAAAAAGAATATTCTTGCCTCTCTGATTTAGTAAAAGTGAAAAGGATTACACATAGCTAAATAATGAAAAGTTGGTGCACAGATTTATCATTTAAAGTGCTTATCTAAATTGTTGATAATCTATCAGAGTTAACCATATACCAGAATGCACTTTTGTATACATGTAAATCGAAAAATCAAAAATTAAACAAATTTTAGATAAATGAATTATCTTTGTACGTAAGTCCTACCAGAATTTCCGACTTGAAAAGAAGGCACACAGATTTAAACCATGAAATTGAATGTCCGGACCGCCGTAAAAGCAATAATGGTGTGAACTGTGGTTAAGTTCTAAGAATCATCACTGGCCACGGTACAAACCTTCCGGTAGGAAGTACGTACCGTCATCGATGGGAGGAGCCTCCCCCTCTCCCAATGGTATACCCTCCAGGTTGACGAGATCCAACCACCATGCCCAAAGCACCTCTTCATTACGAGATATCCCAGGGGTTTTGCTTTGCACGTAAATAAAGTAACAAAAAATACAACTACGATGAAATTTATATCTGATTATTTTACAAAAATTGTAATTCCTTGTCAAAATTTTGCTTACAATTGATAAAAATAAATGTCCAAAAAGTGTACTTGGTTTCTTTCCTATGCAGCGAATCACAAAATTTAGAATTCAGAAAATAAATTTAGGTATACACATGTCAATCACGGTTTTACTCAAATTTACTGATTTTAAAAACAGGAGTAGGTTAGTTTCTTTATTAGAGAGTGGGGAAGAAAATACAGAGAATACTTCTTACGAGAGTTGATATAAAATTATTATTAGATGCTAATTTCCCTAACAGAGAATTTGAGAATTATTTTTTTTTTTGAAATTTTTCTTGGAATATTTTTTTTTCGAATTAAAATGAAAAATAACTGGGAATTTGAAAAGAGATAAAAAATGAGAACTTTACCTATGAAAAACAAAATATTTGCTTCCAAGAGATGTGAAGTCAAACAAATATTTTAATTCCAATTCTTATAGCGTTGAAGATAGTTTTTATCCATACATATAATTGCTAAGAATTATATAATTTGATTTAAAAAGGATCAATTTATTCCTTAGAGAAACATTTTATAAAAAGTTTCAATAATTATCTCAATATCCTTATTTAAATTTAAATAAGGAAGAAGGTAAATGAAGTAAATGAAATTTAATGAATTTGATAATTTAAGCAAAATCCTAAATATAGCATGTATTAGCATGCTATATTTAGGATTTTGTTTAAATTATCCAAATTAATTAAAAGTTTATACTAGTTATATCCTTTACCACTTAAATATATCTGTACTATTTACTCCAATAAAAGTTATGACAAGAAAAAATATAAAAATCTTCTAATATTGTCACTAAATATAGTCTCAAAAATCTAATTCTAAAATAGATAACTTTTGAAAGAATTTATTTAAACAGGCTATTTTTTATCCTTTCACTCAGAGTGTAGGAACTCGTCTATAGCAGCAGTTTTAGGGCTTATGTAATGTTAAATAAAAAAAAAGTGCAATTGGATCTGGATGCAAGAGGATGAAGTTAATATAGATTAAATATAGATCACACACACACACACACACACACACACACACACACACACACACACAC